>JBBPQE010000759.1:0-12860 GCA_038092335.1 Boletus vinaceobasis
TGGTAAGTCAGTTTATGTCAACCGGCTCAGTGCTCACCCCAAGTGCCTCCCCAGATCTGTTGTCTACAATCTATACACAGTCATGGTTACATTCACGCCGATATCAAGCCGCAGAATATCCTGGCAGGTCTTGGCGACAACGCTCTTACCGTCTTCATCGTCGACTTTGGAGTTGCCAAACAATATTGTGATCCAACAACTGTGAATCACTTTCCCTTTGTCCACGCTGGCTGTTCTGCTGGGACTCCTGCTTTTACTTTGATCAACAGTCACTTGGGAGCTTGGCTAGGACGTCACGACGATGTCGAATCCCTTGCGTACCTTCTTATATACTTGTTGTGTGGTTCACTGCCATGGATAGATTCTCGCTCGACAAAGCCTTCATCAATACTCAGATTGAAGCGAGAAACTCCAGTCAAGCTGCTGTGTAGTGGATTTCCCTGAGAACTTGCCACCCTTCTCACCTATGCACGAACACTCTCCTATTTGGAGGAACCCGATTATGATTACATGTGATGGATGTTGGTGGCTCTCCGTCCTGAAACGCTTGACTCATCCATGGTCTCGCATGATCTCAATCCCCGCGAGTCCGTCTCGCAGCTCTTGCCACCGTTGTCACGTCCCAATGTCAGACCACAACGTCCAGACAAGCTGGACGACACCGACATTCCTCTTCCTCTGGCTGCACAAAAGGTGCACATACCGTCTGCTGCTTCCAATGCTGCAGTTCCCTGTGCCCTCCATAGTTGCACATGGCGGTCCACAGCAGCTCAGTTGTCACCGGTGGGCCAAATGGCCCAGACACCCAAACAAAGGTACGCAATCTTTCCATTGTCCTTCTTTGCTGTATCTAACGCAATATGTGGAAGTTTGCGATCTAGCCGCTTGGCTGCCACTACACCCAGCATGCTCATCTAAGCTGATGAGTGTGTCTCTACAACTTGTTTCCGGGGTTCGGCAGGTTCGATCTGGGTTGGGGAGGTTGCTGGACTACAAGTTTTATGTGTTTATAACTTTGTTACTTGTGTTCTGTATTGGTGTATCGATTGTAATCGACTTACAGCTGGCTACGGCCGATCAACTGTCGTTATTGGCCGCAAACCGATTTTATTGGTTAGCCAACCGGAGTTAAGCTGATATGATTGGCCCGGTTGCCGCATGTGACCAAACTGCCACTTAAGCTGATTGGAACCGAAATCGATCGTTAGCTAACTGAACCGCGGCAACACTAGCTTGATCACCTAGAGTCCAAGGATGATTGTCACCAATTTTGTTATGCCAGGATCATCAGAATATATCATGCCAATGTTCAGTATATCAGGCCAGGGATGAAGGACTATCTACCGCGGCGGATGGACTTCTTGCACATGTGGCGGTTTGAACAAGATCCACCACAAGACCTTTATGGTCTGGACGCTCTGAGGTTTGTCCAAATGAATGATTCTGCATCATTTGATTTTGTAGACCCTGTGGACATGTTGAGAGGCTGCCACCTCTTATCTGCATTCAGACATGGAAAACTCCACTCAGAACAGGTTGGGACATTGCCTATGGAGATTCAGATGATTGGAAATATTATTATGTTAACAGGTATGGTAGACATGCCCATCTCTGTCTGCTAGCTTACACTTGTGTTAAGATTCGTGGATCGTGATATGATCCTCAGATATCATTGGGGTCTTGGTGTTGGGCATATCTACTCTCATATTGCAAACCCTTCTGATGAAAACCAGCTATTCAGTGTGATTGAAAATTGCCCAGCTGTGCAAGGCATGCCATTGCCCTCTTCAATGCCGGTCTCATCTTTGTCCCAAAATCGAGTAAGAAGCATCACTATGGCGATGTTCAAGGATGATCCTGATGCGGAGTTTGTGCTTCCTCAATGGGATGGTTTGGAACTGGAGTGGGAAGTGGCCGACTTGGAGGAAGAGGATTCAGACCCAGGTAATGTTCGAACTATGTACTATGCGCTTTACAATGATGGGACTGACTCTGACTATTAAATATATTCCAATTGCGACCTTACTACCCTTCCTATTTGTGTTTGGATGTGAGAGCTCACTTACTACCTCTGCAGTGGTCCAGTGTGGGTATACCCTTGCCAATGGCTGGCATTGCCTACCCTCTGAGTCTAAGTCGCCATTCCCACCCTTGGCCCCTCACTCCCCTTCTTTTTTGTCCCTTTCTCATACCCAATTCGTACTTCCACTGCTTGCTGGGGAGTGTTTTAGCTGCGATCCCGAAAACGGGTCTGATGACGCATGAAGGCAAAGTGATGAACCTGGCTAGTAGGAGGCAGGCGTGACTCACCAGGGTCATCTCTGGACTGGTGGAATAATGAGGTTAAGAAAGGCTGGGTGGATGGCTGATTTGGCCTGCATTTGTGCTATTGCTGTTGGAATTATTGCTTACATATCAGATAGCTTACTAAGCATACCCTACTTAGGATTTTGTACTGTACCAGGATACTTTAGTGACTACTAAAGTATTCCACAGGTTATAAGCCCTGCCTGCACTTAGTAGCCCCAAATCACTCCTTGAAAATGGCCCATTTCGAAGTGGAACTTGAAGACAGCCTTAGAATTCAAGTATCTAGTCTCTGTGGCGAAAATTGGCTGGACTACTGTGAGAAGATTATTCGTGCAGCAATTGAGGCTCAAAACGCTACACCGACGGTGGACTACACTATAGTTCTCGTGCTCATTAAAGCTGATCGACAGCCAACTACCGCACACGAAAATCTATGCCTTTCTCGTTGATGACTACAACTGGGAAAACGTCTACTTAAGGCTACAACAGAAAAAGGAGTGGGCGAGAAGGGTGAAACACTGTGTGGGAGAGTCAATGAAGGCATAGCCGCAGCCTTGGGACCGGGCATAGAGACCATGGACCAACGGACTGACAGTGTAAGCCTTGCAACCCCAGCGAGCGGCCCAGAAATCGTTAAACCGACTTCAGCAATTCCAATACTGCCTACTACACCATCTGTACTACAGCAACTACCGCATGCAAATGAATCACTCAGAAATAGTCAGAAAATGGCAGGTAATGATGTAGACAAACCATCAAGCAGTACTGTGCACACAACCAGCACACATGCAGGCCCACAGCACGTTGCAAATGTGAGTGTGCAAGACCGTGCGCGAATGGGGTGGCACAGAGTGCCTGAGGTAGCCGAAATGGCCAAGTTCGTCAGACAAAGCGAAAACATTGCGCCCAAGCATGCAGACACAACGGCCAGTGGAAATCCAGCAGAGGAAACACAACAGGTTGTGTACAGAGTTGCACCGATTGAGCGGGTACAGTATTTTGCAGATCAGCACGTGGTTTTGGTTGAGCGCAATGTGACGTTCCAATGCCATTACCATTCCTGTTGACATCGCGAGCGAAATGGAGAATGAACGCGCAAATGAAAATCATCAGCAAATCACTCAAGGCGTGCAGAAAGCGAACGTACACAAAGCGCCAGCCATCCCTCCACTTCCAGCTCCTCCACAACATGACCACCTAGGCCCTGGTTTTGAAATCCCAGCGCCGCAAAATGAACTGAGACGTTTGAGTCGAAAACAAACAGAGTCACCCTAACTACAGGCACTGCATAATCAGCTCGGCATGCATGACGGACGAACAGGCACCCCACCTTTTCCTCGAGGTATCCAAGCTGTTGAGAGTGAGAAGGAAGGGGGAAGTGGTGGTGTAAGCGACGACTGTGGTGAGAACGGTGATGCCGACAATCCCATCGATAATGGTGCAGCCTCAGGTGCATGGGAATTCGACAACAATAGAGCGGCGTACGCTATGGTAACCAGAGTCACCGATATGGAAGCATTGGAGCTGGCGACAATAGAGGAAGCACAGAGGCGACCAGATTGGGCAAAGTGGAACGAAGCAATCAGCGCCAAACTGAAAAGCCTTGACGACGCACACACTTGGGATGTTGTCGAACGACCTGCAAAAACAAATGTAGTCAGCTGTAAATGGGTCTTCAAAATAAAGGAGAACACAGCTGGTGAAGTTGACAAGTACAAGGCACGGTTAGTGGCGCGCGGTTTCACACAGCAATTTGGTGTCGACTATGATGAAATATACGCACCTGTCGCATGCCTCTCCTCAATCTGCCTCATCCTTGCGATCGCAGCTTGTCAAGACTGGGATATTGACGTTTTCGACTTCCACAGTGCTTTCCTCAATGGAAAATTAGATGACGATGAACTGATCTACATGGAATTACTGCCTGGTTTCGACAAACATGGCCGCGACCTCATCGCCAAACTTTGCGTTGCTCTCTACAGATCGAAACAAGGCACTCTCAAATGGTATCAACGATTATCAAAGGAGTTCGCCGAGTTGGGATTCAGGTGAATGGAAGCCAACTGGGGGATATTCATTGCGCTCCTCGGCACACATATTTTAATCTTAGCATCACACGTTGATGACTGTATGATAACAGGGAGCTTGAAGGAACTCGTCAAAGCCTTCAAAGATGAAATAGGCTCGCACTTCCGCATCATGGACCTGGGACCCATAAGCTGGCTCCTGGGGATGAAGATCACCCGAGATCAACGCGCGTGGACCATTTCTCTATCCCAAGAACCATACATCAATGCCATATTCGCAAAATTCAATTTTGTCAACGCGAAGCCAGTCGCAACCCCTCTTGATCCCAACCTGCACCTATCCGAGTCACAAAGCCCTCAGGCAATGGCCAAATTGCCAAAATGCACAATGTCCCATACTGCCAAGCAACCGGATCCTTGATTTACCTGGTAGCTGGCACGTGACCCAATATCACACTCGCAACATCGTACATTTGTCAATTCAATGCTAACCCTGGCTGGGCACATTGGGAGGCTGTCAAGCAAATTTATCGCTACCTTCTCGGTACCAAGACCTGGACGCTCACGTTCGGTACCCAAACCCGCGGTCTCGTTGGCTATGTGGATGCAGACGGTGCCTCACAGGAACACCGACATGCTATCACCGAATACGCTTTTCTGGTAGATGGAGCAGCCATCTTATGGGGTTCGAAGAAACAAGAGCTTGTCACTCTCTCCACAGCGGAATCTGAGTGTAACGAAGTGACAATTTCACTTTTTATCTTTCCTTTTGATCTTATCTTATCTAATCTTATCAAGCCACGCATTTATCTAATCTCACAACATACGCTGGACTTGTAACATTTCTCTCTTTTCCTCTCGCGCTCACAGACACTTATAGTTACATTCATGTTCTCACAAGATCTCATCTCGTTCACATGTTCATTACCGTATGCACTTCTTTTCATTTCCGTCCTATGCTTCCATTCCCTTCACACGTTATGCTTCTCTTCCATTCTGCCACACCATGTGTGTGCAGCATGTATTTAATCTCCGTTCCCCTATGTACTTATGTAGCCATGTACTCTCATGCACAGCTTGGTCTGTGCACATATGCCAATACTATATAAACCCAGTTGACGATGGCTGGCATCCCCAGTCTAGTTCACTTGGTCATTTCCCATAAAGACCTTTAGATCCTTCCCTGCAAGAGGATCAGTGTACGATGTCTCATCCCTTCCTTCCTCCTACTCCTCCATCCGTCTGGTAGAGTCCAGTCAGTGATGCTAGTCGTCAGACCTGCCCAGTCTACTCCATCGATATCTGATACAGCCTAGTTAGCCATTGATACAGCCAGCGACCTAAGGACCCATTGACTGAGTTATCTTTGTGGTTGTTTCACCGAGTACATTGCAGCCACGCATGCAGCCAAAGAAGCCATCTGGCTTTGCCGTCTCATCAGTGAGATCTTCGGACTGCTCCAACAACCCACCATCTTATATGGCAACAATCAGTCAGCAATTGCACTGACAAAGGACGGTAGCTATCACGCACGTACTAAATATATTGACATACAATACCATTTCATTCATTTCACTGTCGAACAAGGTCACATTCATTTTCTCTATTGCCCTAGTAATAATATGATTGCAGACACTCTTACTAAGGCACTTCCAAGTGTCAAAGCGAAGCATTTCACATTCGAACTTGGTCTATGCTCTCCCGTTTGAAGGGGAGTGCAGGATTTCTATATGATACAAATGGTAGTACATTGATTACATAATTACATCGGACCATAGATGTTTCCTTTTCGTATGCTACACACCTCAGTAACTGTCTACTACAGTGACTAAGGTGAGTTACACTATCCATTAGCTACACTCTTTACTGACATTACCTTAGTCCTACTGTGTTCAATAGGTGATGACCACATTTTAGTAACTGTCTACTACAGTGACTGAGTCCTACTGTGTTCAATAGAGATCTTGAGGACTTTTTAGTATTTGAAGTTCACAAATGTTTTTGATGAGTCACGTGAGCACGGTGGTCCAGCTTTCCATAATCACCTGACACTGAAGGTTGCTTCGGTCGTGGCTGAGCAGAGTTGGAATTATAGGTCAATGCTGGGGCTCCCCCATTAGCGACCTGAGCTTATCTAATGAGCCAAATATATTCATGTCATCTCACGGTCAGAAGTCACATGTTCAAAATCGCTGGACACTATTTAAGGGCGAAGTTTTTGCACACTTACTGTAACGAAGTGACAATTTCTTTTCCTTGATCTTATCTAATCTTATCTTATCAAGCCACACAATTATCTAATCTCACAACATAGACGTGGACTTGTAACATTTCTTTCTCTTTCTCATGCTCACAGACGCTTTCCCTATTTAGTTATATTCACGTTCTCACGAGATCTCATCTCGCTCACATATTCATTACCGTATGTCTTCCATTTTCATTTCTGTTTATGCTTCTCTTCCATTCTGCCACACCATGTGTGTGCAGCACGTATTTAATTCCCGTTACAATATGTCCACATGTAGTAGTGTACAGCTTGGTCTGTGCGCATTATGCCAGACTATATAAACCCCAAGGAACTACTGGACGTCCTCCAGTTTAGTTCTCTTGGTTCTTCCCTTGAGATAAAGTCCCTTCCATAAGTCCTCTTCCCAGTATCTAGTGATAAGCCTAGGATCCCTTTTCTATAGGATCTTTAAGGTTGTTTCAATCACTTGAACTCAGGAAGTGGAGGATATGATCTCAAGGGGAGAAACCAAGAGAACTAAACTGGAGGACGTCCAGTAGTTCCTTGGGGTTTATATAGTCTGGCATAATGCGCACAGACCAAGCTGTACACTACTACATGTGGACATATGAAGAGCAGTAATTAAATACATGCTGCACACACATGGTGTGGCAGAATGGAAGAGAAGCATAGCACAGGAATAACCATGGGAAAGAATGGAAGCATAAAGCAGAAATGAAAAGAAGTACATACCATAATGAATATGTGAACAAGATGAGATCTCATGAGAAATGAATGTAACTATAAGCATTTGTGAGCGTGAGGAGAGAAGAAAGGAAAGTTACAAGTCCAGCATATGTTGTGAGATTAGATAAATGCGTGGCTTGATAAGATAAGATTAGATAAGATCAAGGAAAAGAAATTGTCACTTCATTACAGTGATAGCCTAGGTCCTAAAAGCTTAAGGACTTCAAGGTTGTTTCAGTAAGCATAACTGAGCCTGTCTTCCAGTCTATTTCCGGATTATGGTGTTTCAACCACATGTAGCCAAGGATCAGATGATTCTGTCCAAGGTCTGTAACTTCTGCAGTAACGTGCTCCTTGTGACCCTTGAAGTCAATTATAATATTGGCGGAGTGCATAATCTTTCTGGCCGAATTCTTTGTGCCATTCACGTTGTAAACATTAACGGGATTGCATAACTTTCGAAGGGGAAGTTTATTCTTCTTAACCCAGTTCGTATCAATAAAGATAGTGTTAGCCCCTGAGTCAAGTAACACTTCAAGCGAAACGAGGTCTTTCAGGGCCTCTTGCGAAGCAATGCGTAGCGGGACCAGAATTTCATTTTCTGTCCTCACATTGCATATGTAAATATTGTCTGGGATTTCTTTTTCTTTTTTGAAAGAGGAATTAAGCATAGGTTTAATGTCCCTGCCACGCTCGCTAGGAGACACCTCTGATGTATGAGGTAAAGAGTCCATGGAGCTGTTGACATCAGTGTCTTCCACGTTTAAATTATCAAATCTGTTTTTGTATTTTTCTTCTTTTTCCGCCTCTGATCCACCCAGATCAGATCTTAGGCACGACCTTTTCCCTTTTTGGCCACTTTGGCTGCGTCCATGAAGAACGCTGAGGCTTCTTTGAAGCTCATGCCTCGGGTCGCCTTAACACATGCCTTTCGGTTGCTTTTATCCTTGTCCCAGGAGGTTGCTCCGTCATCGGAGTCTGAGTCAGAGTCGTCGGACTTGACCTTCTTTTTGCCTTTGCCCTTGCGGGCCGCATTGACCTTTTTCTCCTTTTTACAAGAGAACTTGTGTTTGCCGCCAAGCCACTTGCACTTGGGGAATTGGACTTTCGTTTTACTGCAGTCCCGTGCAGTGTGGCCAGTCTTGCCACAATTGTAGCAGTTACCGGTGCTAGCATTGCCAATATCCATGGCATTGTCGTCCTTTTTGGTCTTGTTTTGGGACCTGACCATGGTCCTATCTTTGAGAAACCCGAAGGTCTCTTGGCGATTGCCAACGTCTTTGATGAGATCTAGGTAGTCTGTTACTACCCCACATCTTTTCCCATTGTTGATGATTTTATAAATAATGCTACTCTTTGTGTTTCTTTCGAGAATAGCGATCACATGGGAAGGATCTACATAAATAGGGAAAGAGTGTCTATGAGCACAAGAGAAGAAGAAAGAAAAGTTACAAGTCCACTGTTATGTTGTGCGATAAGATAATTATGTGGCTTGATAAGATAAGATAAGATAAAGAAAGAAAATGAGAAATTGTTATTTTGTTACAGTATCAATTGGCCTTTCTTCAGCACAAAAGAATCTTTTATATTTATTGCATGATCCCACAGTTTCCTTATCAGCATGTGTTCACTTTCTCCTTTTGAGAAGACCTTTAAATAATCATGATAAGCCTCAGGAACAAGTTCCTTTTCTGTTGGCTTCTTTTCTTTGTTGTAATGTTTTTCTCAGTGGCAGCGATTTCTAGCCATTTAAGTCACCTTAGGCACCACATCTTGGCACCTTTAGACCCCATTTAGGTGGGGTTCCTTGTTGAAGAGAAAGTGACCAAAAAGGTCTGGAATCTGCATTGGGAATATCTGTTTGGATGTATTATTAGCTTTTACCATCGCAGCATCGCACTAGGCATCTGAAAACTGTCTGGGGAGTGCTTCCAGAGGGTCTGCAAACCATCTTTATGCCATCACATTATTTTTTCTCACTTTTTTGTGCTTATTTTATACTTATTACACTTCTATTTTAAAAACAGTGATTGGTATTAATCTGACTGTTTGTGTGAGGACTGGCAGTTTGCATATAGGCAGGGGTTGTATCGAATTGTTCATTTCGTCTCTTCACTCTTTTCACTTTCCTTTCATTACTCACTTCCATTATCTTATCTTATCACATCACATGACCTATCATGTGACCATGGTAATCCTTCCTTCACATCACATTCTTTACTTACTCCTATCACACGCTCTAGACCTTCAGTCTGAGCTCCCACATCTAGACTCCACATGGTAACCTCATTCTTTTAATCTCCATGCTCTAGATTCCTTATCGCCTTCCCATGATGTCATTCCATTCTTCCTTACTTATCCCGTTCCCACATGACATCATACCCTATGACCAGTTACCATATATAGTGCATTTGTACTCCTTTGTATCATGGTCCATGCACCTAGCACATCCCTATATATACTGGTCGCCACTGTAGACGAACTCCTCAGTTTGTTTATAGTCGATCTCCTTTGTCTTAAGCCAAGAGCTAAGAAGAACTACTTTCCATCCTCAAGACATTGCTAGTGGTTTACAAACCCACAGCGATCTACGGATCTCAAGTGCTATCAAGCGATCTTCTATGGTCTTATCCATTGTGTGTCAACATCCTTACTATTATGCCTTTTCATTATCTTTTCTGTGTTGCCATTCAGCTCACTATATATCTGCTAAAGCGATCTGATGATATGCTTCAGGGGTGACCATTGCATGGGGGCAGGGATGGTCATTGTAATAAATGCTACTTTTTGCCTTATTACTTTCACTTTCACTACTGATCACTCACTGATCATTCGCTCATCTTATCAGACACTTTCATCTTATCTTATCTTATCATGATCATGTGACCATGGTAAACTCCCCACTATCTTTTATCTTATCTCTATGCTCTAGACCTTCAGTCCAAGCTCCACATCTAGACTAAAACATGGTGACATTTTTTTAATCACTGTTGGTCCAGACCCTTATCCACTTTCCATGACATCATTTCACTCTACCTTACTCATCCGTATTCCCACATGATGTTATACCCTACGCCCTTTTACCATATGTGGCATAGTCCTGTATTTGTACCTTGGTCTGTGCGCAAGCACTGGATGTATATATACTGGGATGCTGTAACGAAGTGACAATTTCTCTTTCTATCTTTTTCTTTGATCTTATCATATCTAATCTTATCAAGCCACGTGTTTATCTTATCTCACAACATACGCTGGACTTGTAAACTTTCCTTCTTCTTCTCTCGCGCTCACAGATGCTTATAGTTACATTCATTTCTCACGAGATCCAATCTCGTTCACACGTTCATTACCATATGTCTTCTCTTTTAATCTCCGCTTTATGCTTCCATTCCTTTCCCACAGTTATTCCCGTGCTATGCTTCTCTTCCATTCTGCCACACCATGTGTGTGCAGCATGTATTTAATTACTGTCTCTGAAATGTATCAAGGATCGTCTGAAGACAGATATGTGGAACATTGAATGCAACAACAAAAGAAGAGGATCTTATCGGGATATAGGTATGAGGACGCTCGTAGGAACTGGACCACTAAGGTCGCTTGATCACTTTGATCCTTGAGGATGCTGTGTGTAGGACATTAGCAGATGTCTTCAGGAAGGGAAGTGCAACTCTCTAGCACAAAGGCTGAAGACAAGTGAGATTGACTATAAACGAACTGAGGAGTTCGTCTAGAGGCGTCCCAGTATATATACGTCCAGTGCTTGCGCACGGACCAAGGTACAAATATAGTGAAACAACCTTGAAGACTACTTCTTCATAAGATTGGCTTGTTAGGCCTCTCTAGGCTGCACACATTGAACCATAAAAGAATGGAGGGATTGAGCAAAGCTCTAAGGTTTTCAAGGGGATGAACCAAGAGAACTAAACTGGAGGACGTCCAGTAGTTCCTTGGTGTTTATATACTGTCGCCTAATGCGCACAGACCAAGCTGTACACTACTACATGAAGACATATTGTAAACAGATATTAAATATGTGCTGCACACACATGGTGTGGCAGAATGGAAGAGAAGCATAAGATGGTAATTACCGTGGGAAGGAATGGAAGCATAGAGCGGAGATTAAAGAGAAGACATATTGTAATGAACATGTGAACGAGATTGGATCTCGTGAGAAAAGAGAATATAGCTAAATAGGGAACACGTCTGTGAGCGCGAGGAAAGAAGAAGGAAATAGTTACAAGTCCACGTCTATGTTGTGAGATTAGATAAACGCGTGGTTTGATAAGATTAGATAAGATAAGATCAAGGAAAAAGATAAGAAAAGAAATTGTCACTTTGTAACACTACCCCCCTTCTAGGGATCGACTTCCAGGCGATCATAAGGCAGGTTTGAAGGATTCGCCTCCGTATGGTTGACATAGGGGTTAAATAAGCCCTTGAACTGTGCAAAGGTCATAGATAACTTTCGAGGAGCGTTTGGGTGTAGAGAATGAAAATCTTTAATTGCATCCGGCGCGCCTTTCAGGTTCTCTGTAGGTTCCCAAGTGCGGTCCTTGTCAGAATACCCTTTCCAATGGACAAGGTACTCAAGCTTTTTGCGTTTCAAACGCGAGTCGACTATGTAGTCAACTTCCCATTCGACGTCATGTTCTTCTGTGACTTCGACTGGCCCAGGTGCAACCACAGGTTGACCCATTAATCTTTCTTTATAAGGTTTAATGCGAGAAATGTTCACAACCGGGTGAATTTTCATCGTTCTTGGTAATTTGAGCTTTACGGCATTAGAGCCAACCATTTCCACTACTGGGAACGGTCTGATATACTTTTCGGTTAGCTTCTTTGATGCGTGTGTCAAACCCAGGTTTTCTGTGGATAACCAGACTTTGTCGCCTGGCGCATACACTGGAGCATCTGTTTGGTGTTTATCGGCTTGAGCTTTCATTCGCTCTTGAGCCGCTAATAAGTTATTTTTAGTTTCTTCCAAGGTATTCGCCATATCATTGGCAAATTGGTTGGCAGCTGGTTCCTTTCCAACACGTTGTTCGATTCCCATCCTGGGGACGTAATTCTGTGATACCTCAAAAGGGGTTTTCTTTGAACTCGTTTGAACTTTCAAGTTGTATGAGAACTGAGCGACTGGCAACCAATCAACCCATTGATCTTGTTTTTCAGCGCAATATAGGCGGAGATACTGCTGGAGATCCCGATTCATGTGCTCCGTTTGGCCATCCGTTTGAGGGTGGAAGGCTGTTGGTAATTTACTTTTGATACCAAGGCGTGTGCATACTTCTTGCATCACTGCTGAGGCAAATTGCAGTCTGCAATCCGATACAATCAACCGTGGTAAACCGTGGTTTTTCCATATGTTATGCAGATAGAGTTTCGCCATGTCTAGCGCGGTTACGGTCTTCTGCATGGGAATAAATATCGCTTCCTTTGAGAAGCGGTCTACGACCACAAGGATCGAGTCATAGCCCTGACATAAGGGCAAATCCGTGGTAAAATCTGCGGAGATATCTTCCCAAGGCCCATTAGGGATAGGAAGTGGG
>JBBPQE010000760.1:0-12858 GCA_038092335.1 Boletus vinaceobasis
ATCCTCTCACCTTGATATAGAAGGGGCGATCCGAGAAGCACAAAACAAGCGAGAACCCTTTGCGATCGACGGACTTAAGGACCCATCGTCCCACTGGACCCTGAAGGAAGGATTAGTATACTGGAAGGACATCCTATATGTCCCATACGACCAGTCCCTGCGAGAAAGAATCCTTCAGGAAAACCATGACCATCCTCTCGCTGGTCACCCAGGCACAAGATGCACCCTCGATCTTATTTGCACTAAGTACTTCTGGCCCACAATGCGAAAAGATATCGAGTCGTATGTACATGGTTGCGACGCGTGCCAAAGGACAAAACCGATGATGAACCCGAAGAAAACACCGTTAAACCCAAACGAGATCCCAAATGCCCCTTGGGAGATCATCTTGGTCAATATAATCGGCCCCCTACCACAATCAGAAGGAAAAACGGCAATACTGGTCGTCGTCGATCAGTTCTCAAAAATGATTCACGCATTCCCTGTGTCTCACACCATCTCTGCCTTGGGAGTCACCAAAATATTCCGTGATCACGTATTCAAACTCCACAGCACTCCCAAGAAGGTCATTTCAGACCGCGGTCCTCAGTTCGTATCCAAGTTCGTCAAAGACTTGTACGCTCTTCTGAAGATTGAAGGCAATCCGTCCACCGCCTACCACCCTCAAACGGATGGACAAACAGAACAGATAAACAGGGAAATCGAGCAGTACCTACAGATCTACGTCAACCAACGACAGACCGATTGGGCAGAGTGGCTCGCACTAGCCGAGTTCGCTCACAACCAGAACACCACTTCGGCGACTGGTTATTCCCTGTTCATCCTAAACTACGGGCAGCAACCCTGAATCGGCTCCGAGAAAATCGAAGTCCGAAACGAGGAAGCATCATGCTTCATAGAAAAGATGAAACTCCACCAAGGCAAGGCACATGAAGCTTTAAAGCTTGTGGCGGAGCAAATGAAGAAGCAATACGACAAAAAGGCCAGACCTAGCCAAGAGTTCAAACCCAGCAATCTGGTGCTCCTAGACGGTACCAATCTCCGCACAGATCGACCAACAAAGAAGTTCGACGACAAACATCACGGACCCTTTGAGGTCGTCAAAAAGGTCTCGCCAACGTCGTATCAACTGGAACTCGGACAAGAAATGAAGGGCGTACACCCGACGTTCAACGAATCACTCCTCACCCCCTACCGACAACCCGAGTTCCCGTCCCAACAGAAACCGATGCCGCCGCCCCTGACCATCGTACACAACGAACCAATGTATGAAGTCAACGACGTCGTTGACTCCAGAAAACGCTGAGGGAAAATTGAGTATCTCGTCGACTGGAAAAATTATCCCAAAGAAGATCGCACATGGGAGCCCAAAGAGAATCTTAAAGGGGCAAAAGCCACCATTGAACGATTCCACAAGAAACATCCCCAAGCAATTCGCTTGTCGCAACCATGCGACTGTTCCTTGTGTCTATCTACCCACACAGCGCTCTTCTTCAACCCCGACTTCAAGTCGTTCGCAAAAACCCTCAACCGCCTACCCGACGGGTTATTCAAAATCCCCGCGCCCGATGCTGAACCAAGCGTCGAAGGTATTCTTATCGACCACAACGAACCTTGAAAAGGGGGTAATGAAACGATATCTTTAAAACCCATAAAAACCCCTATCGTAACCTTTGCAGACTCTTTCACTTCCTTTCATCTTATCTTATCTTATCTTCCCCTTTGCCAGGTCTAGACCGTTCCAGACCATGACATCATCCCCTCAACCCTCGTAGAATGTTCTACAACGTTCCATCGGGTTCTATTACTTAGTCAGCGGCTCTTGTAGTTAGTATATAAGTAGGGACTTCCTGTAGATTATTCCCCATCTTCGGAATTTTGAGTCTTTCACCCAAAACCTCACTTAGAGTGTTCTTGGTTGTAACAGATAGACCCCTCTAAAATCCAGCCTAACCAGGGGTTAACCCTGACCTATTTACAAAAAACAGGTAGTATCAGATGCTACTGAATGCAATGGAATACTACTGAATGCAATGGAATGGTTACTGAATGCAACGGAACACTACTGAATGCAATGGAATGGCTACTGAATGCAACGGAACACTACTGAATGCAATGGAATGGCTACTGAATGCAATGGAATGCTACTGAATGCAATGGCATCCTGGTCCTGGTCCACCAGCTTAGAATATTAAAAAGTGGAAAACATTGGGACAATTTTGTGAGTCACTGTATGTTGGGTCTTTTGCAAGCAGGCTCACCATATGCTATGTGCAAATGTGACTGCATCATGTGGTTGACTGCATCACCAGGCCAACATCATTGTGCCCATGATTGATTGATCAGTGACAAAATCCATGATTGCAAGATGAAGCAGATGTACCTGGCACTGCTAAATGGAAATGACTTTCCATTCAATCATTAGCTCAAGCACTCAGGAGTCAACAACATCCACATCACTGACAACCAAATACATGATGGTACACTAGGGCTATGTAATTTTACCTTGGCTTCAAGATCTGAATGGACTAGAAGTACACAGTGGAAGAAATCTTCGAGGATCCGACGGTTACCGGTAGATGTTCAGAGAGTTGAACTCGAAGTACGCATTTGAAAATGCCCCTGGGTTGTTATTCACATAATCTGACCAAAACAATAAGTTTCGTTTGCCAAAGGCGAGGCCAGCTTGGTAAACTCACCGACACAGGTGGAAGGGCACCCATTAGAAGAGTAAACGGCACCAGCCCAATCCCCACCTGCGAAAACAAGTCGTCAGCTCGTGGTGTACCCCGCTCAGAAAGATGGGGAGGAACGCCACGTACAGAAGGTCAAATTAATGATGATATTCATTGGTCCAAAATGAGATGGGAAATCACAGTCTGTGTTAGGGAAGTAAGCCGCAGGGGTGCCCTGATTGGAGTATTAGTGATATGCCCCGACGTCGGTGCAGATCAATTACCCAGGTACCGGTATCAACGGTGCCTCCCGGACTCTTTACTCCGGGAGGAACGGAGGAACTGCCACGTTCCCAAAAGTATATCGAGATGTAAGTGGAGCTCCGTTCAACAGCATACCTAGTCGGATTAGCAACCTTGATCAACGCCCGTGAAAGTGAAATTCACCAGCCACCGCCGATGTTGTTGAAGTTTGGCCCAAAGCTATTCCCATCAGCGAGAGCAACACTACAGCCGGCATTGCCAGTGGTGTAGACATTACAGTCAGTTCCCAGGCTCGTTCTGAAATGGAGATGTGGAACCATGATGATCTGCGAACAGCGTGACGAACGTACCCAGTCATCGTTCGAGACGATGGCATGGCAAGAAGCAGCAAGTCAATTCCATCATTGGAACACCTACTCGCACTCGTATGTAGGGTTGACTGGTTGGGTATCTTGTTATTGACACCCTCAACGATATCGATTTCACCCTGTGCAGTAACTGTTAGATGCATCGATGGCGTACGTGTATGTGGCCGTCACCCCGTTCGGCCAATTAGCACCAAGTTCCTGGGAATAACGTGATTCTCCGTGGTGAAGTTCAAGATTCAAAATAGACATACCCTATAAACAACCGAAATTACCCGGGGACTGCGTTAGTGAACGTCTCAATGTGAAGTGCGAACGAACCCTGAAAAATAGTTGAGCACTCCGTACATCCAGATAACCAGCTAACTTACAGACAGCCGGCCATGTTCCACAACCCTCGGGGATGTGGCCAATATCGAAACTGAGATTTTTTTAACCAGGGAAAAAAATGCGGTGACGATTGTTGCACTTACACCGCAACGTGAGTGCTGTACTGAGCGTTCGACTGCAGCCTGAAGGAGTTTCGGCCTGGTCCGCTGGAACTGAGAATGGTTGTATCATCTGCCCGCAGTGTCAGGGTATTCCCAGAAACCGAATACAAGCCGGCTGATTTCGCTGTCGACTGGCTGACATAATTCCTACCTCATACCGTCAGACGAGGATCCCAGCGAACGGAGAGCATTACGTACACTCGCCCATTCGTTGGATCGGCAATCGCCTGCCACGAGAAGGCATCAAGGAATGATTGCCCGGAGAGACTGGCGGTCCTCGAATATGTTGCAGCTTCCGCATACCCAGAGACCGCAAGGACGACAAAGGCAAGGAACGAAGATTTCATCGTAGTAACCAACAGGGTGGGTTGCTCTTGTTCCGGCGTCCACGGATCCTCTTATACAGCCAGCAAAATATCTCGAATCCTTAATCAGGCGTCCAGCATATGGACTCGAATCCACAGGATTATCTTCCGCTACGCCAATTGGAGCATGGTCCTTGCCAGCAAAATCTATGACAAACACAGGGACAGATTCGGGAAGCGGGTAAATTGTCATGGTTGCCTGCAGGGGAAAAGTGTCGTTGGTTCCCAAATCAGAAGAACTTGGGAGGATATTCATGTGCAGCAGACCTACTATCTCGGAGGTGCGTCGCAAGAGGTAGAAAGGCTGCGAATACCAACAGACGCGAAGCTGAGCCTCACTGAAATAGCAGGGGTGAAAGTAAGATGATAATCCCCGGTAAAGCAGGGACTTACGAACAACCATGTCGCGTGGCTACCCAGCGCACGCAAGGGACCCAGGAAAAGAACAGTGATCATGCAATGTTGTCGGATCATCGGAACCAACAAATTCCACTTTGAGCACCTTGCTTACGGCCTGCTACGTGTCTCTGCGCCGGTCTGGAGATGGCAGCTCAAACTGGACAGTAACTCGACCTCTATATCTGGGTCAGCTGCTGCCAAACTGCCATGACGAGAGACCCATTCGCAGCACTGGCATGCGCAAGGAGATCTGAGGACCATGTCGACAAAAAACCCAATCGCATGAGCAACGCCACTGCGCACGATACCGTGACGTTTTCGTTTCCTAAGTAGAACGCAGTACAAATTGAGAGAAAGGCTGGCAGTCCAAAGTAACAACCAAAATGGGTCATTCAATAAGATCTGAGTCAGCAACCGTTTGTGCTTTGTCAGCCATAAATGTGACGCGGAATTTTAAGTTAGCACTGTTTTTTTGCAGTTATAGTCGGTATTCCCTTAGTGAAAAGTAACACGAATGACAAACTCTGCAGTGAGTCCTCCTACTCAGGACTCCTACTCAGGGCTGAAACATACCAATAAGTCTGATATAACTATTCATTGGGACCTGAGGAACGCCCGTGATGACTTCTTCTACTAATCACACCTTCAATCACTTGTTTGGCTACTTCAACCACACGTTGGCCGCTGGTTCCCGACCCTACACTGAAGCCAGGTATGCTTCTCATTTTCTGGCCAGTACTTTGAGCTCTTCCAACCGAGTCATCGAGGCTGCCCCACCCAAATTCACTGCCATAATTCGCTGTTTTTCGAGATTGGAATGAGCTCTCACCAACTTCGAGAAGGAAATGCGATGATAACAACATTGGAACGCTGCGTGGCATGACAGGGGCGTCACACCGGAACCGTCTTGACAACCACTGTACACTCTAAGAAAGCATGACGTCTCTACCGTTCGCGAATGTCAATCGCAGGCGCACTTCCAGAGGACACCAACTTGTAGAACGAGGGGAACCTTTTCTTTGTCACCAAAATTTTACGCGATCACTTCAGCTTCCTGTCGAAACGAAGGACCTGATGGCCTTTCCTTGGATGTCAACTCGGTACAGGGAGAGAGCCAAAATGGAGGGCTGGCTGTTAGCCATCACCTTTTATACCAAGGCAATAATCTCACCATACAATCAGTTGCCATACCCATACAGCTTACTTCAAACCTCATCGAGTTTCTGGGCTCCGTGCATTGACAGGTCGGGGTTGGGTGGACTTGGACTTGGGCAGACTACAAACCTCGGACCTGAATGGCATATCGTCACCCCGGGTGATTTATTCCTAATTACAGGAAAACACGGGTCAATCTATAAATAAGCATACGGTGACACACCTTCAAGCCTCAGCATGAGTTATCTAACCTGGCGAGAACGTGTGCTCAAACGCCAACAGCTGTCAGAGCCATCCACGCCGTGTGATAGCTGTCTCACCCTGCAGACAGTTGGGGAGGGAACCCAGGACAGGAGAGTAGCTGATCATGAGGGGATGTCGGCTCTCCTTTTAGAAGAACTAGGTGGTGCAGAAGTTGGAGTGTCCGTTCGGGCCCGGCGAGTCGCTGGGTGCAAACGTGTGCCAAGTTGACGTGTGCAATCCTCGAAGCTTGCTTGACACTTAAAACTTGAAGCTTGAAGCTTCGACGAAGATCCACGTCTCATCCAACTCGATCACTTTCCTCGTATGATTCATGATTCATGAATGGTTCAACTCTTTGGTCTGCCTACGAGAGACTAGGTAGTCGAACGTTCAACGTTGAACGCTGTAAAGGGTGGGAACGACTCTGAGGCCCACGTTGGCAGTAACAGCAGGCCACCCGCGGAGTGTGTCACTAGACTGTTATCGGACCAAGCGAAGTGTCTGAGAAAACCGAGATTGGAGCTTCCAGAACCCAGAGCGGCCATTCTGCCATTCTGCCACAGGTATCTCAGGTTGGCATTTCTCAGCCTCTGAATGCAACTGTTATTAAGTCCTATGGGGCAGGTTGTGACACCGGTTGACGACGGCACTTTTCCTACTTGTTCGCTTGCTGTGTACTGCTCTACTTATCACCACTCATGCACCATTGTCTCCTCATTCCTGAACTCACACTCTACATTATTCACTGTCTCGCGGACGACCGCCCGGCTTGGCATGACAGTCATTACCTCAGGAATTCCAGAGACGTCGCGAAGCTTGCACGGACATGCAAAGCACTCGCAGAGCCTGCTCTTGACGTCCTCTGGAAGACGCAACATTCACTTGCCCCGCTCGTCGTGTGCTTACCCACCGACCTTTGGGAGCTAACCAAACGAGGGAAGACTATCGTGAGTCGTGCTCATCGCCCATGTCCTCTACTTCGCGCTGACGGCTGCACTCGTTCCTTTGAATCCACCCATGTAGTCTTTCAAGAGAGATCCCACTCCCCTAGACTGGTCCTCTGTCAAGAAATATGCTCATCGCATCCGGTCCATCTCTCAACCTGCGTCGTTTGCCCTTCCTAGACTCGACGACGCAGCGCTGGCGACCCTCGTCACACCGTCGAATTTCGGCGCCTTGTTTCCCTCTCTCCAAGCCTTAGACTACTCAGTCATTTCGGTCGCTGCACCAATGATACATCTGTTGACGAACGTCTTATCGACCGAGCAGCACCTGGAATCAATGACAAGTTTAAGCGTCATATGTCCGAGGGCTTCGCAGCGAGAGGAAGTCTACAACCTCTTCCAGGCCATACGAACCAAAGCAACCCGACTAGAAATTCTTAGAATCGAATCCTTCACGTCCGCGTCCTCAAGTCCGTCCCTGGCAGTAAAGCTTCTGGAAGGGGAGTTGAGGTTTTTGCGGAAGCTGGAACTGAGTTGGACGATTCATGTCTCAGCCGAGTGTTTGACATGTCTCGTCGGGATGGAGCACCTGCAGGAGATGAGTTTATGTGTGCGTCGCGATATTGCCGTTGATTTCTTGGTAAATGGTTGCTCTTCTACCGAATTCAAAGGCACGAGTAGGGTATCTCGCGAACGGACATTTCCTGCCTTGAAGTCTTTCAAAGTGGTGGCATATTCGCTCGATCAATGTACAGCCCTTGTCTCGCTCGTCACATCCCCTTTCCTTGATACTATCACCTTCTCATATGACGTACAAGCCCCAAGTACGCTCATCGAAGCATTCTTCCGCCAAGTACAGAAGACATGTCGAAATCCTGTCATGACGTCCACGTCCACCGGCACCGCGTTGTCCCCGCCTCGCACTATCTCTCTCACGCTCAAGCATAACCTTGGCCCGTTCTCAAGCGCCGCGTCACCTTTTCTCATCCACCCCTCCCAAACGCTCTTTCCCCTCCTCGCTCTCCGAAACCTCCGCGTCCTCCGACTCCTTCATCTTGGTACGATTGCCATCGACGACGGATTCTTGCGAGAGGCCGCGAATGCGTGGGGCGCACACCTCCAAGAGCTCGAAGAGTGTGGGATACCGTGGGTGGGCGTAGAGGAGTCGAAGGATCTACCGGGATTTGTGGCAGCGACGCTCGACGGCGTCGGCGCGTTTGTGAGGACGTGTTCGCAGTTGGAAAGACTGAGAGTTGCCTTTGATGGGTTGAACGTGCCGAAGCTGGAGGAGCATCCTGATGAACATCAGGGGGTCCAAGGCAGGCAAGACAGAGAGCAGGAAGACGACACGTGGGACGTTGATTCCAGTCAGGAGAGCGGACGGCAACGGAGCCCTTCGTTTTCACCCTCTGTACTCCAGGTTCTCAATGTCCGTGATTCTCCGATCGACGACCCAGAAGGCGTCGCCAATTTTTTAAAGCGCGTCGCGCCCGCACTGCGTGTGATCTGTGTGGAGGGGTCTTTGGATATGTGGAGGAAATGGAGGGAAGTAGAGGATCGAATGAAGTTGGCCGGGACGTGTCAAGGTGTCCATTAGGTCGGTCCCGTTTAGGAGATTGGGGGGAATGGAGGCCAACGTTGGTCACAGTGGTCTAGTTTATATGTATTCTTATATTAACTTAGTTGTGTTCACTTGAATAGCTGTCTGCACTGTGCAGGTGGGCAGTTTGGGGGTTCGCTGGTAGTCTGGTGCCATGGTGTGCTTGCCTTCTAACAGTTTCAGTCTTCAGGCCAATGAACCGATCGCGTGTGCCTTCGAAGAGCTCCATGTCCACGAGAGGATGGACGACGTTTCTCAGCGTCCGCATCATTGACTCTACTCCCGAGGTAAGACTTTCATGGTCAGCGGACCGGTTCGCGCATCCGCACCCGCCGCGGAACTCACACCATTCAGCAGCGCACGCCGGTATCATATCTCTTCCCGAGCATCATTGAGTTGCTGTTCGAGGTCATGTTTACTCTGAGCGATCAGACCAGGAGCGGGTAGAAAGGTTGGTCGAAGGTTGGCGTTGACGGCGCGTAGACCAGGGGGTTGTTGAGAGTCGTTTCTTGATTCACCATGATCCGGACTGTCTAATTGTCGTAAAGAAAGCGATGTCGCCGAGGTGATGTAGCGGTGGATGAAGATACCAAAGGGTGCTATTTCAATCGAGTGAGCCAATCGAGTGCAGACGGTAATGCCAGTTTAGGCTCGGTGGAAAGTGCTTTCATGATGCTGATCCTCTGAAAGTTGCTCTCGTATCTGGTGATACAAAAAGGAAAGACTGGTTAAAACGTACAACATCCATCGAGATAACTTCTGCATCTTCGCCACTTATATCATGCGATAAGCTCAGAACGCACAAATATCAGAGATAAACATATGCACACCCCAACTGTCGGTAGTGGGCTGCTATCTTGTGAAAGGTCGCTACCACTAATAGCGACATTTGCAACACCTGTGGGGGCGAGCAGTTCACAGTCAGTGGTGACAATACTTGCCGTGATGAACGTTCTGCGCAAGTGGACATATGCTCGACTCTGATGACGGGTGACTTGAACGTTTGCCGGACTGCTGAGCAAGTGCACCCAAAACGGTACTCGTAGGCTCTAGGCACTTTTTCGAGTGAGCCTAAGTCAGGGTTAAAACGTTCAGTAGTGAGCCGGATTATATGCGCACAAAACATATTGAATTTGTCGAGAAACTGTAAAAAAACCCGCTTGCCTGGAACGTGTACAGTCCCGTGTCCATGTGGTAGGATCCAGCAGTGGGTTTCACAACGCGAAAGACACCGCCCTCAATAAAGCTGGCTGATCTCTTGGATTTTATTCCTGGCGGTGAGTCGAAGGAAGGCTGGCTGCGTACGTGCTGATAGGGGTGCTTTGGTTATACATCGAGCAGAGGGTTGGTCAGAGTAGAGATAGGTGATGTAGATAGCGAAGGCAGCTGACTAGTATCAGCCGCCTTTTCCACTACATCAGACTCTGCACACTTGACATCGATAATGCATGCAAAGTAAAGAATGGGGACAAGGCATGTGGAAGACCACCGTCAGTGGTCACGAGGTGGAAACAGAACGTGAGGAACGTATGTGTTTGGAAAACTGGAAAAAGGTAGGTGTGATACAGGACATATGTCGACGACCACTATTTATGTGGTCTGGTAGCAGTAGGAATATTAGCATGTGACGTAGCAAAGAAAATGACGATGCCTGCAACAAAACAACGCACAAAATCAAACACTTATGTAAGTGACATAACAGCACCCGCGGCAAAACCCGCTATGCTACACTTGACTTATCCAACTATTGGGACTTATCTGGAGGCCAACACGCGAGAGGGCTTAAAATTGACCTACAAAGACAGCCTCTAGCATCAAACGTGATTCTACAGGGGGTGGACGAAGATCATGCATGCTACACAACGAAATTCCCTCACGGCCGACGACGACATGGCTAAAACGCTGTATTCTCCATGTCACTTTTTCGCAATGTACTCACTCAGCTCACTTCATTCGTCCGTCGCATCCTCTGCGTCAGCGAGAGCGTACTATTCTACTTGATTCCCATTCCACCCTTGCAGCTTACTCTCCCTGGCACAGTGCTGCCTCGGGATTTCGCCCATTCCCGCGTTTCGTCACGCAGGCGCAGAGAACGTGAGCTTTCCTACCCGTCAAGGTATGTACATATAGTTCTTTCACCGCTTTGTAAGCGCATCGATCCATCAAGGCCGTCCTCGTATTCCTCTGTGGGCTGCACAACCCCGCTGTCTCCCGAATAGGAGGCCTGCAGAGAGCTTGAGCCTGATGGGCAATTACGTCATCTCGTATTGGTGGGTTGTGCTGTTCCGGCAGTACAATTGACGTCCGTTCTAGGCGCATATGCTCGTTCTTCTCGCAAAGCTGCGGTAGATGACGGTGACCATGATCATGCAATAGATCTTTTGACACAAGCCGGAGATCCCGGGTCATTTCGTGAAGGTTTGATTTAGGTTGGATGGATATCATGTCAATGGTATGTCACATCCACAATTAACATGATAAATTGCTATGTATGTCGGATGGTCTTAGAAGATCACAGGATGGAGGCTCAGTCGGGTGAGAACCACGGTTTATCAGCAAACACCTTGCTCGCTGCCGGTCACACGAAGCACGCGGCGGATCGAGTCGGTGCCGCAAATGGCGTTGATGTACAAGTTCTACTTTCTCTGACATGTACGGCAGAAACCCCGTCCTGCCGCGACGCGCATTGCTGCGAAACAAGAGGGTATAGCCTACTCGCTCTCTGGTATATTCAATCAATCCCAGTCACACGGCGCTTTTGTGCACTGGGTAGTAGTCCTGACTGGTCCTGACTATCGGCTACTGTCGGCTAACACTAGCCGTTTCACTGAACGGCGGGGGGAAACAACACGTTCTGGGTCGTCTCCTACAAGAGGTCTTGACTCGGCCGGGATACGTCACCACTCTAGGCTGGGAAGGCATCCGACTATAACAACTGCCACCTTGCGAGGATAGAGAGCCAGCGCCACTCGATATCCCGTTACTGATCGAGGACGGAAAGATGAACATGTTGCCAATGGAACCACGAACATTTTGACTAGGCTGTAATGCCATACGATCGGGTCGTCCTTCTCACATCACTGGGACTTCTCATCAGTCACCGCTTCAGCTTATCTTGCATCATGTTTCTGCGGAGGAGTCTATTGGTCTCTGGTGGTGATTCACAGTGTGTTTATCGCACCATGGCATCCGTACTTGGAAATGTCGAGATCAAGACGATGGAGGACTTGTCTATCCTGAACAATCTGGTGCTTGTGCATCCGTGGCTCCAGTACCTTTTTGATCCCGTGCTTCCTTTCGAGGATCTGGTAACGGACAATAATGCCGAACCGTCATCAGGAAAACAGAGTGCCACTTATTCACGCTTATTCATACTTGCCACGCTTATCGCTCGAGAACTAAGGGTAAAAAGTGAGGTAAGCGATTAAACCACACATAAGTGCATGTACCCGAGATTTCGTACAAGCAAGATAAGCAAAACCTTCGTGTAAGCATATATAAGGGCGATCACACATAATAACCGCAACAAGTAAATTTCGATTGGTAAAAGCGTGATCAGACACTAAGGAAATCACTAATGTATGGCTATCTACATCTGGGACTGAGTGGGGATTGCACGACTCCAAGGATAACAATCAAAAGGCGACCGGGATAACAGTGAGAATGGGGGGAGGTATCGACGTGAATCAAAAGGCGACTTGGGATAACTGTGAGAATGGGGGGAGGTGTGACGCTGGACTGGCGAGCGTACCGGAAGGGGGGAGGTATCGACGGAAATCAAAAGGTGACTTGGGATAACGGTGAGAATGGGGGGAGGTGTGACGCTGAACGGGCGAGCATACCGAAAGGGGAGGAGGTATCGACGTCAATCAAAAGGCGACTTGGGATAACGGTGAGAATGGGGGGAGGTATCGACGTCAATAAAAAGGCGACTTGGGATAACTGTGAGAATTGGGGGAGGTGTGGCGCTGGACCGGCGAGCGTACCGGAAGGGGGGGAGGTATCGACGGAAATCCAAAGGCGACTTGGGATAACGGTGAGAATGGGGGGAGGTATCGATGTCAATCAAAAGGCGACCTAGGGATAACGGTGAGAATGGGGGGAGGTGTGACGCTGAACGGGCGAGCATACCGGAAGGGGAGGAGGTATCGACAGAAATCAAAAGGCGACTTGGGATAACGGTGAGAATGGGGGGAGGTGTGACGCTGAACGGGCGAGCATACCGGAAGGGGAGGAGGTATCGACGGAAATCAAAAGGCGACTTGGGATAATGGTGAGAATGGGGGGAGATGTGACGCCGGACGGGCGAACATACCAGAAGGGGGGGAGGTATTGACGGAAATCAAAAGGCGACTTG
>JBBPQE010000761.1:0-12853 GCA_038092335.1 Boletus vinaceobasis
GTCTGCAGATGCATCAGCAATACGAAATGTACATGATCAAGCATGTTTGGCAGACGACGTGAGTCTATTCTATCGCACTGTAATATAGTAGTGCTCACATACCTGTGCGCTGCAAAGTTTTGTCATACGTGGGGATGGCGGGGATCTGTTCAATTGCGACCAGTGCCCACGTGCTGCATGCCGCCAATGCCTTTCAATTCCAGCCCAACATCTTGCTCTTATCCTCGATTGCAACACCATGTTCTTATGTGTCTCGTGCCATTGGAAGGATAATGTCCAGAGTTGCAAAGTTACGCCATACATGGTGAGCTTTTGTTGTCAACTTGTCATCTCGTTAAAGGGTTGGATAACACTTCAATCTGTAAATATAAATAGGGCTTCTATCGTGACGGCGCTCCAATCTTACCCACCTTCTTGACCGTCACAGGTGGCTTCCGGCTCCCGATCTGGTCAGGAATCAGCTCCCGCAACACTATTGTTGTTCACCTTCGCGTTCACACGTTATCCCCTGGTGGCCCTGTTGTTATGTTGCAACATTTCCTTCAGCCATACTTTGCTCATTCAGGCCACCTGGTTGTGAAGGACCTTCCATTCAACCTCACGACAGTGGCTGCACGAAAGCATTGAAACTGGGCTGCTTGGTTGCTAACAGTAGCAGCGTAACGCATAACGATCGATAGAAAAACTAGCTACATGCACTCGTCGAAGTTAATGAAAGCCCAGACATCCTCGTACTCCCCTGCATGAATTGTCGGGGCCCTTTTCTGCACCATCAACGCAGTGAGGAATAGCGTCTACCACCTCTGAGTTAGGAATATCAGCAACATCTAGACCGTTCCATTTTACTCTCGAGACGCAAAATCGAAGCCTCAGGGTACAGTATGTCTGAGCTCCGTTGCTAAACTACCGGCTGTAACGCTGACGGCACAGCAAGGTTGCTACCATTAGCAACTGTAACGAGTAACGGGGGGTCCATTGCTAACCCTGGAGCCAGGGGTAGACCGTAACACACCCCACTGCCAACCAACCCCTCCCGCTGTGCCACTCCCTGATCTGCTGGCTTGTTCTGACTGATAATGATCAAGCTTGAACGCGTTGGACCTTCAATGTACATAGTATGCCAAGCTCAAATTGATAGTACGTAGAATTGAGAGATAATTAGCTCCCTAACTTCTCCTCCGAGTCACCACATTGCCACAAGGCTGTTCCTTTCTGCATGGAGGGGAAGTATGCAACCCCTGGCCCTCGCCTTTCATGCGATCACTCGGTCGCTTGCTGTTGTGTGGATGCTTGGCCCTTTTCTATACCCTGTGATCGCTTCACCCAACTCGTCCCTGGCAGAGACGACTTGCTCGAGCTCCTTGTCGCCAATAAGGTTGCAGTGGAAAAATGTGGGCCCATATGGGGGATTTTTTCCCCCTGGGGCAAGCTGCTCACCCGCCTCTTGAGGGCCATGCGGTACAGGTCTGGCTCTGGCTTGGAATGTGGAAAGCTCGGCCGGGACTGCAGAAACTTCCGCATAGGACCGAGTGGTGAGGTGGTGCGAACGCGGGGAGCTGTGGGCTGTAACTCTGGTTTGGGGGGTGGGGAGATGGTGAACTTGGCGCGCTTGGGGCCAAGTTCCCTGGACTTTCGTTGCTCTGCATAGCGTAGACGAGCACAGCTCAAGGGAGCAATGCGAGGCGAGGGTGGTGGAGTAGGTGATATGTAGAGGAACGAGGTGCCATCTGAACAGGTCTCATCGTTATAGTAGTCGGGCAGGGTGAGGAACGAGTGGGTGCGACGTAGCATCTTGCAGGGTAGAAGGACGTGAGGCACCTGTGCAGGTTTGAAGAGGACAAGGGGATAGCAGAACAAGGCGCGGGTGGTGTGGAAGGGGGGTGGGGCTCTCAGGGGGCGACAAAAGGGAGCAAGATGCGACCAGGAGGTTCATTTAGACAGGTGGTTAAAAACAGCGACCATACAGTGCTGCAGGACAGGCGGTGCCAGGACTGTTACAGCTGTGAATCAGAATAGCTAGCAAGAAAAGAAACACCATACCCCAAAACAGTGCCGTTTCCAACGGAGTAATAGCAACCCTCCGTCTTTGCTCGCTTAGGTGGTTCTCGACTTTTAGCTAAGTTGTTTCAAACCTCCTTGATTAACGCCAGCGGCACAACGCCAACACTCTGGAACGCAGGCTGGGCCAGCTCGAGCCTCCTTCCTTTCATCCCCTCCCTCGCTGAGCAACCACTCACAAAGGGCGACAACTGACCTCCGATGTGTGAGAATATAATACTATATATAGTAACATAGGCGGTTCACCAGGTTCAGACATAGTCTTAGACGGGCTGGTCACCAGGCTAGTTCAGACAGGCTATCGGCTCAACTTCCGGCTCGCGCCCCCTGCGCATGACCAATCTGCCGCCTAACTTACCTTCCCCCGGCCCCTCGTCGCGTGCGCGCAGAACGACGAACGATGCTCAGCTCACTCACCCCTCCCACTCCCAGCAGCTACTCTTTGTGCCCTCGGCCTCAGGCCTCCTCCTGTCCTCGACCTTGACCTTGACCCATGCGTCCACTCGACCTGCTGGTTCGTCGGGCTCCCCAATCACATCTGCGACGCTCAGCGCACGCGCTAGTCCCAATGCAACGCAGACGGGTGATCGCTCTGCCATCGGTGAGCGATCAGGAGGCACCCACGGTGCTTGTTGTCTTGTCCATCGTCCTCCCGCTTGTGCTGTTGGTAGCAACTCCTCGACTTCAGCTCTGGCGTCCTCGAGTTCTACAACCTCTTCTGGTCCCCTCAACGTGTTCTCCATTCGACCGAGCTTGTTTATAATGATTCTGAGCCATTCCATTGCATCACTATGCATGAGATCCAGGCTGAGCGGCTTGAGCGCAGTCCCCCCCCCTTTGGTCGACGGCCCCCTCCGAGTTGAACCAGACTCAGAGCTGACAGAACGACCAAGCAAGCCGACGAGGGCGTCCACAGCGATGTCCATGTATTGATCTCTTACCTCTCACCTGACATCTCTCTAGGTTTCACCCTCAACGCGCCCCAGGAATCCATCAACGACGTGACTCCGCTTCAAGGGTGTGGCTGCTTGGCTCGACATGCCTGAAGCCGTACGGCTCTTGCTCGAACGTAGCTCCGCCACTGTCTGTCGACGGCATGGATGCCGACGGTGCAACGCCGCTGATGTGTAAGTCTGCTTAGAACTCGCACCATGTTGCAACGCGTGTCAACGTGCACTTTGCAGCGAGTAGGGTCTCCTCCCGCAACCGCCCTCGATGCGCGATCACAAAGCATCGCAAAGGACATTCAGCTACTACCCCAGATGCTGCACGCGGCTGCAGAACGGAAGTTGTACAACAATTGGTGAGTGGATCGTCGCGATATGTGCCCTTGTTCTGATTACCCCTTTCTGACAGCTCTCGCACGGTTCTCGTCCCAACCTGAGGGGTTGAAACCGTCCCCCTTCCATCCAATTTGCATTGCCCGTTCTCTGGGCCTGTGAATATGCGTTACGCTACCATCTCTGGCGCACATACAAGGTACTTTTTGAGACAGACTTTTCATGTACGGGCTGACCCGGCCTTGGCCTGGGTTAGAACGGAACAAGGAAGTGCTATGTGAGCCTTCCTGCATCGATCTCGCCTGGCTATCTTCGTATACCTCTGTTCCACATTCGCCCTTCTCTCCCCCTGCCAGGGCCTTTCTCCCCAAACCTCTTTCTCGCATTACCGACTCGGTCGTAAATGCTGTGTTCACCGCCGATCTCTCGTCGATCTACGCTCAGCTGTTTCCATCACAGCCATTCGAACCATCCGCATTGGAGAATGGCCCCGTTCTTGTAAACGCACCCGATCCAGAAGGATGGAGCGCTATCCATTACTGCGTCTCTATGCCCAATCCGTCCATCGAGATCCTCGATGCACTCTTCCGCACCGGCGTCGACATCAGCCTGTTTACTACCAAGGGGCACTGCGCACCACGACGTTGCCTTGGTCGAGCTGCACGCATCATCGACGTATCAAATTCGGCACAACTTCTATACCGATTTGCCGTACACCTTATCCTCGATCTCCATGCACCCCTGTCTGCCCGAGACAGTAACGAAGAGACGTATTCGCCTAGCCGCCGAGCATGACGAACGTATCGACGTGTTGTATGCTTTTCTTGATTGTGATCCGACTTGGTTTTACCGGAACCTACGCATTTTGCGAGGGTGTGTTCCATCGTCGCTCCCTCCTGGCTTGTTGAAGCATCTGATGATCCGTGTTTTTTTTTTGGACAGACTCACTGACCGTAAGGTTCGCCCGAGCACTCTACGTCTTCTATCACGTCATTCACGAGTTGGGTTTCCTCTACCAATCCCCCCTCACCTCACGCATCCCGAGGACCCATGAGCCAAATCCTCCCCGACTTTGACGTCGCTACGACCCCTGAACGGCTTCTAGACAACTTCCAGCACTTTCTGCCGAAGGTTAATTCATTCGCAACCACGTAGAATTCGCAACTGTCGTATGTCTTATTTCCATGGCAAAATCAATGATGCCGCCAAAGAATTGCACAGAACCCGCGAGATCCCCAGCTCCGTTGACCGCCAGCGGAGTCACGTTCCACAAGGGGCCGAGGAGCAACTGACCACGCAAGATCCTGCTCACTCTCGATTTACTCGTTTGACATACAACCATCCCCGCGGCGCTCTGAAAACTCGCAGTTTGTGTATCATTCATTGCGCGCGCCCTAAACAGACACAGAAGCTGATCAAGGGGCACTTATGCAGTAAGCTGACGAGACTTGTAACGCGGCACTCTCAGGCTTGGTTTACCCTGCTTTGTTTACTTCAAGCGCGCCCCTGGGTCGCGCATCTCTACGAACCCTACCCTGGTGTGAGGTGTCATGAACGCGATCCACGCACCCTTTTCCGATGTTCTTCAAGGTACTGTAGCGACTCCATCGCTGTCCGTATGTTGTTAAATGAAATGTGTATCCATTTCTCTCCCAGCCATCTGCGTGTTGATCGTGTCCCTGACATGAGGACGGTGTGACCCGATGTGTCGGAGGCGTTGATGAGTCAGCGCCAGTTTCGAGGCGTCTCGGACGGCAAAAGCGTTGCCTTCGGAGGCGGCCTGGAGGGCAAATTTTCCAAAGGAGCAGCGTGGATTACCCGTTACAAGTCGTCAGCGATCTCGTGAGGGTACAGGGGCTGAAGATCGTCTCCATCGATGGACACGGTGTATCCAGAATGGGCTCTTGTTACGAACGTAGAGTCGAGTCCTTGGAAACGGTCACCAGCGCAAAGTAAGGAATGCTGGTAGCTGCGGAGAGAGTTATCATTGATTCACCAACAACGTTGTACGCGCAGAGTCGCCCTAGTCCTGGCTAATGTACACACACAAGTGGGCCTATCGGATCATCCACATCCTCACAGCGGGAGCTCTCCGGAGAGCGGGGCTGCCTGACCTGGTGACTCCAGTCCATCGTTATGTCAAATCTTCTCATTGTATTCAGCGGAGGTGATGAGCACACGGACTCTTACATTTAAAATGCAAGGAACTTGTTGGCCCTCTGTTAACTGGAAAATGATAGCTACTGGTATAACACCGGTTGGCTATCGCGCTATCAACAAAAAGCAAAACAGAGGTTTCCTACCAGTCATTACGTCAAGTCGGTAATTAAATAGCCTTGAGGCACAGATGCTGAGCCGTCGCGTAGGTGGCAAAGATCGAGTAGATAATTGTGTTGCTTGCCGTTATCTCATGAGTTGCAATCTAATCATACAAAACAAATCTGAAGCTATCATATTCTGAAACACCGTAGTAGCAGTAATTGAGCAACCGAGCGGTAACTACTCCCCCCCCCCAGCTGTAACCGGCCCGCTGGAAAGTTGAATCTTGGACTTTCGTTTTCTTTGAGTTGCTCTGAGCTACTGATAACACCTGATGCGATCCTGTACGGAATATATTTAACTGTTTTCAGTAACGTTACTTATTAAAGCCTTGTTTTGCCATTTGGCGCTGACCCAAGTAAGTAAGTCAACGTCTCCGACTTTGGACGTTACCGAGATATTCGAACCCCCCTGGTTTCGTTACGACTCTTCATCCAGGGCCCAACCTTTCCGACAATACATATGATGAATGGACCAGACGTGTTTCGAGTACATGAACCCCCCCGGATTGATGGCGCGCGTAACGGGTACAGGCCTGAGGAAACCCTGATCTCGTGCCTCTGCGACATGCGGTCGTGATGCTCACCCATTTTATTGGTGTCGCGGGCTTTGATTGTATGGCGCGATCCTTGGAAAGGCCCGCATAGGGCCTGAAAATGTTTATTGCGCAAAACCAAATCGCGTGCAGAGGCGAAAATATCCGTCCAAAATAGTGGTCTACGTTGTGCAGTAGTGTAGGATAGACAACGAATTGAACTCGGAAGACGAGGGATATAGACAGATAAAAGAAACATTCCGGTTTGTATATCTTTGGTATTCTTCAAGTCCCCGTCCCCGATGTCTACCCAAAATCCTCGTCCAAACCTGACGTGTAAAGGTCTCCCAATATGTCGAGTCGAACCGCTTCCGATTCGTCATCGTCGTCCGCGATTGCGATCGGAGACACGACCGCACGTTGGTCCAGGACAGGTTGCGAAAACACACTGAGTCCGGTGTCGACTCCCTGCCCGCAGCCATGAAGGTCGCGGCCACACAGCTCTCACACGTTGATGATGAATCGAGGCATAATGGGGCATATGGTGATGAAAGAAATCATGAGGAGTGACGGGAGCGGTGCGCCACTTGGCATACTGGTAGGCACCTTGTTGAAGTAAACGACAACATGGAAAAACACGTTCCTAGTAGTCCAGAGGGACCATCCAAGCGGTTAGTTTTGCGCAGTACTCAAGAGGAAGGTGGACGGGGGAATGTGACGGCAACGAGCGGGAGAGTAGAAGTGTGAGACGTACACAAGGAAATAAAGAATTCCATCTCCTACGAATCGTTGGATGTACCTATTAGGCTGCCACCGCTTGGTTGCTTTGTACATCTGAACTGACTCCTTCAAGGTTCGGATGACAGCGAGGACCAGAAGCGCAGCACCAAGAATAAATTGCGGGATTTCGACATATATAGGAAGTAGTGAGGGGATATTGTGCCATGAGGCACTGCAAAAAGAGAAATTATCAAGTTGAACTGTTGTGACTGAAGGAATGGGCGGAGGGCGACGAACAGCCACCTCTGTGAGATGCAATGACGCGTGCCAATTAGCTTGAGACATACCTGTGAGGATGGTATCGGGATTGCTGTAGATGCCTGCAAAAACAAAGGAAAAAATAACCTGTGGCACAGATGGATACGAGGACCCAAAGAATCGTTTCTGATCGATTCCACATTGCATACACCCGCAGAATCGTTGTCACTGTAATTGAAATCACGGTGAGACGGAAGGAATCAGGGGGTACGGTGGCTTACAAACAGCAGCATTGCAAAATATTGGTAACTGCCAGCCAGCTAGTATATATACTGTGGTACCTTTGGAACATCCATGTCTTATATCGAATGCGGAGGACGCAAATTAATCCACCTACAGCTGTCATCGATACAGTTATCGAACAGGATTTAGATCCATACGTCTACGAAAGGATAGCGATTAATGACGGACGAGGTTCAAAGCGGAAGAACTGACTGTGAGAGGGCCAGGGACAAAGATACTACCAGCTGTGAATGCACCTGATCAGCTCAGTTAACCGCCAAACTAACCCCAAACATACAGAGGCCAAGAAGACTTGAACACAAATTAACCAAATTTGCGATACATCGCAGTAACATTTGACTTACATAACCCAAGAGAGACCGAAATATCGGACCTACAGCACTGTAAGCTCGAAACACCTGCAGTAGAGCGTCTCCACGCACCAGAACAAAGATCGTAGAGACCCAAGCCCACGGTCCGCACTGCAGGGTCGTTAGGGACTTGGCACTCGCTCGATAATTGTTGCTTCGTTACCCAAATATAGTCTATCTTTGAAATATTATCAGCGGCGACAAATAAAATGTGGAGTGAGATGAGGTACCTCTCTCGAAAGGGTTAGGACTACAGCGCCGAGGTTGCAACGGTTACTGTAATTCGGAACGCAAAGGTAGCATGTGCACAAGTATCGCTCACGATAATCATATACAACTGCAGTGACAATAACGACTGCAATGGTCCACAAGATTAGTTGTTGAGTGAAGATATGAAACTGAGCGACGACCGCACGGGTCATGTAACTATTCATCTGGAGATCCTGCAAAGCAGACAGTAACGCAGTGGATTGCAATTGGACTGGTGACTGTTAGCTCAGTAGCCACGCGGCACTCTGAGCACAAGGAAAGGAAGAATCCGGCCGGAATGCCATTCGTCTAGCCTTGATTACTTGACTTGGACGCATCGAGAGTGGTTGGAGAAGAAAGATGACCTGAATGACTGCCTGAGAGCGGGAATGAGAGCGGGAAAGACAGAAAGCTATGGCAAGCAGAGTAGTCTGGTGACCAGACCTTCCTAAAAGAAGTTGCGCAAGGCAAACCATCAATAGATGGTCTTGGCCTAGTCTCAACCCGTTATAGGATATTCGGGTGAACACGGAAAGCAGTGACGAAGGCGAGGGCAACGAGATGAGGGCAAGGGGAGCGACAGTATTAATGGGAATCTAAGAGTGATGGAAGTTTTGTGACTATAGTGAGCTTGCGAACGATCGACACAGAAGTCGTGGACGTTAACTTCCTCACCCCGGTCAAATACGTCACCCTCCTCTAGGAACGCAACGTAACGCTCGAAGTCGTAGATGCCGAAAAGGTTGAGGACAGCTTGGGCGATTGCCATGACCATGGGGAGGCCATGGGGAGGGCTGTGGATTCCTGTATCTCTGCTCCCCGCGCAACGCATGTTTCGTGGTACAAGACCATGCCGCAGAGTGATACCAAAGACCGCATGTACAGCTTTGGGGTTTTGTTTGGTGGGTTATGGGGGGGAAAAAAAGGCACGACTCACCTCTTGACTTGGGTGGCACGGTGAGAGAGATCACCAGCCTACACAGCGTCTCCAAAGTCCCGTAGTGGGTGTCGTTGGTGACGAAATTTCCCTCAACTTTGTCCACAAAGCGCGAGATCTCTGTAAGGTGCATCGTGTCGAGGTTAAAAAAATGCCCGCCCCGACAAAAGCCAGCCACCGGCGTGAATACCGCGTGGTGCTTTCCTGGAGGCACTATCCTATAAGAACATCAGGTGGGAAGCTTTTTAAAAACAAGGCGTGACTTGCAAGAGATCGCTGGGATGGGGATGAATCGTCTCTGCCTTCATACGATCCATGTAGGAAAGCAGAGAGACGCTGTGGCTGCTCATTTCCGTGAGGAAAGCAGGAAGGGTCTCTCTTCGGGCAGCCCTCACGTCCATCACCGTTCAGTTCTTGACACCAGATTCCACGATTGCGAACATAGCTGCACCCTCGGCGTCGTGGCGCGGGTAGGTTATTGGGCGGCATGATGGCCTAGCGCCCAGGAGCGAAGTCTCAGCGAACAACCCCTACGCCCACCGGAATGTGTGTCCCATGGAGAGGCGTGACTTCGCGTCCGCGCCGAGCCGAGGGACAGGCCATCGTCGAGTTTCCTAGGGGTGTGTGGGTCACCAACCTGAAAAAAGGGTGAAAGACTCACTCGAATGGCCAGGAAGGGTTGCGTTGAGGGAGAGGGAGCGCAAATGCGACCCTGGACACCTTTTTGTTGGTGATATCGTCCACGAACTCTTGGACAGTTGTATCAACATGGGGCTTGGAGAACTGTTGCACCCGCAGGGCCATGTCTAAAAGAGTTTGTGAGGACAAGAAAACGGTTACGGCGCGCGCCTTGATCCTGTACCATCACTTCCCTAGGATTTTCCCACGGTTCAGGACGATGAAAAACTACAGTAAGGAATCTCCAATACTACGAACAATGTCATAGTCTCGCATGGAACTCCTATAGAAGGTGCGCCCACCAGGGCACCTCGGACTCTGCCACTACAATGGAGATCCACCCCATGGGACCACGCTGAAAGGCTGGGAGGGTCGCACGAGTGCGATAGACACACCATGTAGCCCAAGGTATACCGTCACAATACCCTGATAAAATGAACGTCTAACGACCTCTCTGACCCGCAGACCCCGTGAACGCCTCCTGCCTGAACTAACTTCCCCCCACTTGAACTAAACTCCCCCTGCTCGGACAAACCCCCATTACATACCCTCACTCTTATGCCTACCCCTAAACCTCACAAAATCCCCTTCGCTCGGGAGCACCACACCCAATCACCCCCCTTAAGGAAACCCGCTGAGGAACATATAAGATAAGATGCTAACTCCATCCCACATACCTGACCCCACCTAACTATGATATGACCCTCCCCTCAGACACCACCCTTCACTCCTCCACAGTGCGGTGGCTTCCCTCTCATCCACTTCATGGACCCCCTCCAACCGCTCAAACACCTTGACGATGCAACCACAGCTGCATGGTCTGCGCTACAACAACCAAAGGCCCTCATCCAGGTCTTTGGCTATAATGGCAACCCCACGGCCAAACGTGCGAACATACTCTCCACTCTCTTGTATATGCATATCGAGCCCATGTGGTCAAATTCACCCGTAGCATACAGTGAGCCTGCTTGCAAAAGACCCGATGTACACGGATGATACCTAGGCGGGCCCGAGGTATATAAGACGCATGAGACATGGTCAGGCCCGAGTGATATATACATGCGTAGGATATGGAAGGCCCTGGAAAGGGTGAATAGAATAGGAATCAACAGATATGAAAGGGCCCCAAGTGGGGTGAGTCAGACTGAGGTCGATGGATACGAGAGGACTGAGCAGTGTGAGCGTGGCCGAGCTCGATGGATATGGGGGGACCGAACGGGGTGGGGGTTACATACCTCGGTGAATACGAAGGGACCGAGCAGGGTGGGCGTGGCCGACTTCGATGGATACGACAGGACTGAACAGGATGGGGGTTACATACCTCGATGGAGATGAAGGGACCGAGCAGTGTGAGCGTGGCCGACCTCGATGGATACGACGGGACTGAACAGGGTGGGGGTTACATACCTCGATGAATACGAAGGGACCAAGCAGTGTGAGTGTGGCCAACCTCGATGGATACGAAGGGACCGAGCAGTGTGAGCGTGGCCGACCTCGATGGATACGACAAGACCGAACGGGGTGGGGGTTACATACCTCGATGAATACGAAGGGACCAAGCAGTGTGAGTGTGGCCAACCTCGATGGATACGAAGGGACCGAGCAGTGTGAACGTGGCCGACCTCGATGGATATGATAGGACCGAACAGGGTGGGGGTTACGTACCTTGATGAATACGAAGGGACAAAGCAGTGTGAGTGTGGCCAACCTCAATGGATACGAAGGGACCGAGCAGTGTGAGTGTGGCCGACCTCGATGGATACAAAGGGACCGAGCTGAAACAACCAGAAAGACGACTCAGTCAATGGGTCCTTAGGTCGCTGGCTATATCAATGGCTGACTAGGCCGTATTGGGAATCGATGTAGTAGACTTAGGTACGTCCGATGACTAGCATCACTGACTGGACAATACCCGGCGGATAAGAGGAGTAGGGGGAAGGAGGGGATGAGACATCGTACACTGATTCTCTTGCAGGGAAGGATCTAAAGGTCTTTATGGGGAAGAACCAAGTGAACTAGACTGGGGATGCCAGCCGTCGTCCACAGGGCTTTTATACTATTGGCATATGTGCACGGACCAAGCTGTGCGTGAGAGTACATGACTACATAGGTACATAGGGGAACGGAGATTAAATACTTGCTGCACACACATGGTGTGGCAGAATGGAAGAGAAGCATATCGTGTGAATGAAATGGAAGCATAAGACGGAGATGAAAAGAAGTGCATACGGTAATGAGCATGGGAACGAGATGGGATCTCGTGAGATAGTGAATATAACTAAAAGCGTCTATGAGCGCGAGAGAAGAAGAAAGAAATGTTACAAGTCCAGCATATGTTGTGAGATTAGATAAACGCGTGGCTTGATAAGATTAGATAAGATAAGATCAAAAGAAAAGATAAAGAGTGAAATTGTCACTTCGTTACAAATTCTGTTATGATTCAACAGTACCCCCTATCTTTTTCTTCATGTATGACTTTCTTTTCCTGCAAAACCCGGCGACATACTTCGCCGATTAACTGTTTCTCTTTTGCCATGATTTCTGAACGTTCCCTAATGTTCTACCAACATTCCATAGGTATTCTTCGGGTTCCCACCACTGACATTCTTCAGACTTCCATAACATTCTTTGGTCCTGAGAATCTTCGCTTACCAATGTTCTGGAGTATTCTTTCACGTTCTAAACTTCCAGAACCTTCTGCTTAGTCATTGTAAAACTCCTGTATATAAACCTTCGAGTTCTCTATGAGGACTTCCCTAACTTAGACCTACTTAGAATTCCCTCCTACTTAGCAGTCTATCCTCGTCCTCGAATCCCTAGGATCTCTATAAGTCCTCATCGTACTTTTGAGTCGACGCTCCTCTGATAACTTTGAACCCAAGGAACTCTCTTGAAGGGAGAACCTTTGAACCTACGAGCTAGTAAAACTACGCTCAGAACATGTCCAGGAATCCCCTTGACCGACACCTTCTTTAAGCAAGAGGAACTACCCTTGCTGAGGTCATCCTTCGTCGCTGCTGAGTATCCTCAGTAGCTTCTCGTCCTTGTCCCTCTCGCTTACCTAAGTCTATGGCTGGTCCTACCCGGGTCAACCATAACAAATTCCTCCTGCACTTCCAGCACCCTTTGGGAATTTTCCATTAGACTTGATGTTATTGTTTTCAAC
>JBBPQE010000762.1:0-12846 GCA_038092335.1 Boletus vinaceobasis
GTCAACCTTGGTTTTACTGAAGGTGCATTTTTCTGGTTTCATGAAGAGATTGTTTTCTTCTAAGCGGCACAGTACTTCGTGCACGATGTCATTGTGTTCTTTTTGGTTATCTGTTTTTGTAAAAATCATAAGGTTGTTAATGTAGACAACCACAACTCCATCCATATTGGCGAAGATCTCATTCATCATTGCTTGGAAGGTTCTGGGCGAATTGCATAGCCCAAAATACATTATGAGCGGTTCATATGCTCCTCGGAAGCAAATGAAGGCAGCCTTCCATTTGTCACCTTCTTTGATGTGAACATTGTTATAGCCCCAATGTAAGTCCATTTTCATAAAGAGCTTTGCTCCTTTTAGTTTATCCACAAGCTAACCAATCAATGGCAGCGGATAATTGTTTTTAACTGTGTGTTCGTTTAGATAGCAGTAGTCCTGGACCATCTGCTTCTTGCCATCTTTCTTTGGCACAAAAAACACAGGGCTTGTCTGAGGGGATTTAGAGGGCCTTATGTAACCCTTCTTTAGTTGGTCATCAATGGACACCGTGACCTCTTCTTGTTCCGATGGGGATAGTGGTATCAATTGGCCTTTCTATGTTTATCTCAGCGGTGGCAATCTCTAGCCATTCCAAAGCTGCTTGGATTTTATATTGGAGTTCTCACTCCTCTTTTTCTACGAGTCATGTGAAGACTGGTGCCAACTGTAAAGCGTGGCAGTGTCAAGGACATCTCATCAACTCAACATCTCCTGTGATCCAATCTACGCGAGGGTTGTGGCACCTCAGCCATGCGTATCCGAGGATCATTTGATTTAATCCCAGATCAGTAACTTCCGCAGTAACACGTTCTTTGTGTCCCTTGAAGTTGATAATAATATTAGTGCTGTGCATAATCTTGCCAGCCTGATTCTTTGTTCCATCCACATTGTAAACATCAACAGGATTACATAATGCTCGAAGGGGAAGCTTTTGCTTAGTAACCCACTTCTTATTGATAAATATTGTGTTAGTTCTGCTATCAAGCAACGCTTCTATCTTGAGCATGTCCGAGGGAGTTTCTTGTGATGCAATGTGAATTGGAACTAAAATCTCTGATCCCAAGTTCACGTTTCTGACATAAATATCAGGTTTTTCATCAACTTTTTCTTTTTTGGAAGAGGAATCAAGCACAGGTTTATCGTCCCTGCCACGCTCACTAGGAGTTGCCTCTGACATAAGAGAAATAGTGTCCATGGAACTGTCAGAGTCAGTCTCCTTCACGTTTAAATAATCAAACCTATTTTTGGATTTTTCTTTTTCTGCCTTTGAACCACCTTGATCAGTTCTCAGGCCTTGCCTTTTCCCTTCTTGGATGAATCCTTAAAGTAAGCGAGGGCTTCTTCATACGACATGCCCTTCGTCTGTAACAAATCGTTCATTTTGTCTCTTCACTCTTTTCACTTTCCTTTTGTTACTCACTTTCATTATCTTATCAGACAATCAGATCCCTTATCTTATCTTATCACATCACATAACCTATCACATGACTGTGGTAATCCCTCCTTTACATCACATTCTTTACTTACCTTTATCACATGCTCTAGACCTTCGGTCCGAGCTTCTGCATCTAGACTCCACAATGGTAACCCCATTCTTTTAATCTCCATGCTCTAGATTACTTATTGCATTCCCATGATGTCATCTCCATTATTCCTTAGTCATTCCATTCCCACATGACATCATACCCTACGCCCACTACTTTCCTTTTATGTACTTGTACCTGTATTAGTACCTGGTCTGTGCACGGTCACAGACCCTATATATACAGGGCCCTCTAGACGAACTCTCCTCAGTTCGTTTATTGGTGTCTATGTTTGCCAATAGCTCAAGTGCTAAGCAAGTCACTCAACGATTCTCAACAAGGCATCTGTTGCTGGTTACTGAAACCCAGAGCAGATTACGGGATCTACGTGATATCCTAAAAGTCTATGCACATCTACGCTTTTATCCTTTATATGCCCTTATCCACATGTCTTATCTTTTTGGTTGTTGTTCATTCAGCCAATTGTTCTATCTGCTAAGCAATCCCACTATTTGCTTCATCATCACACACACCCATGCTTCTTTCTTCTTTTGGGTACTTTTTACCTCATTCCAGGAGGGTTACATTGGCAGCTTTGTAAGTAATACAGAACTTCCCATACTATGCTGCTAAGATCCTCTAATAAATAAAGGTGCAAGTAAAACTTTTTCCATCAGCCCTAATGGCATCAAGAGTAGAGAACATGAAAAAAAATGTGTGGGGATTCCACTGTTTCCCTCTTACTAAGGTTGTGCTCTTGCGCAGATCCTTTCCTGCAACATGAACCCAGGGAGATAGTCTTGCAAGCTATCATGTCCCGGTGCCACGCCTATGGGTTTTAAACCGTATTAGAACATCAAGTGGTGTCACATTGGGGACGTCTGCGAGTACAGAGCATGGCTTTCTTTCAAGCCCAACCCATTCATTAGTACTAAGATGAGACCCTTAGAACAGTAAATCGTAAAGTCCAATCAAAGAATGAAAGTACTTAATTTTGCCGTGTGACTAGTCCACTGCGCCACTTTGGCAACTTTCCTGTGGGATCAATGTATTCCCCACCATTTTTAGGACTTAACCATTGAACTAGGTCCCTCAAAACCCTGGCTCTATCCGTTATCTACCTTTTTATCTTGTGGAACTTCCCGCGTATTACATCTTTTCTTCTGAGCAATGCTGGCTCAAGACATAAGGCTGTGATGGAGCCACCAATCTTCCATAATTGGCTACGCTAAGCCATCGACATGTGTGCTAACTTCTGCACCGCAAGGGAACTTCTTTCTTGAATTCTTCTTTGAACTTGTGCCTTAGCTCAGGCTCTGAAATGGAAAACTATTTTTACTTATCTCAGCATGCCACAGATCATTCCACTACCCAATAAAGCTTCTCTTGTCCTATCCTAATCTCAAGCCCACACTTGCAAAGTGGCAAGGTAGGGAAAGCCTCGACTTGGATTTCTATTGGAGTCAAAATGGACTGTCATCAAAGGAGATATATTTTTCTCCACATTTTCATCGCTTGGGCCATGTCTTCCATAGTGGACTCCAACGTTCAATCTGAAAATAAAAACTCTTGTCGGCTTCACTGATCGATGACCATGGACTCTAAGTCCAAAACTCCACATGTACAGCTGCGGTTAAGCCATACGTTCTTTGTCAGCAAATAAAGCTCTGAGCACCATCAAGGCAGGTTAATCTTGGGCCAACTTCGGCATAAGAAACTGACTAACTCTGGGATGTGACACATGCTCGTGCCGATCTGTCATTGTGGGAGTAAAGGGGGAAAGTACCATATGCTATCGTCCTGCGGATTCCACTTGCAAGAATTTATACATCTTCAGCCGCTGCTTGGGCTAGGGCTTACGCTACGACTGAGAAAGCATTTGACAGTCTTCAAGAGGTTGCCTGCGCTCGTCTTTGGCAGCTTATGGCATGGGAACTCTTCTTGCAAATAGTGAGATAAGGATTGTTAGTGTAACGAAGTGACAATTTCTTTTATCTTATCTTATCTTATCAAAGCCACACGTTTATCTAATCTCACAACATAGATGTGGACTTGTAACTATTTTCTTCTTCTTCCCTCGCGCTCATGGATGCATTCTCTATTTAGTTATATTCCTTTCTCACGAGATCTCATCTCATTCACACACTCATTACCATATGTCTTCCTTTTCATTTCCGCTTTATGCTTCCATTCTTTCCCACGGTAATCACCGTACTATGCTTCTTTTCCATTTTGCCACACCATGTGTGTGCAGCACGTATTTAATCTCCGTTTACAATATGTCCACATGTAGTAGTGTACAGCTTGGTCTGTGCGCATTAGGCGACACTATATAAGCCCCAAGGAACTACTGGACGCCCTCCAGTTTAGTTCTCTTGGTCTTTCCCTTGAGATAAAGTCCTCTCCATAAGTCCTCTCCCTAGTATCTAGTGATAAGCCTAGGATCCCTTTGCTAAAGGATCTTCAAGGTTGTTTCAGTTAGTCCAGTTCAAGTGAAACAACCACAAAGGAATGCTTAGTCGATAAGTCCTTAGGTCGCTGATCCAATGGCTGACTAGGCCGTTTGGTAATCGATGTAGTAGACTAGATAGGTCCAATGACTAGCATCACTGACTGGACACTACCTGATGGAGGAGAGGAGTAGGGGAAGGAAAGGGATGAGACATCATAACACTGGTCCTTTGAGGGAAGAAACCAAGTGAACTAGACTGGGGATGCCAGCTGTTGTCCACAGGGCTTTTATACTATTGGCATATGTGCACAGACCAAGCTGTGTATGAGAGTACATGGCTACATAAGTACATAGGAGTAACGGAGATTAAATACATGCTGCACACACATGGTGTGGCAGAATGGAAGAGAAGCATGAGACAGTGATTACTGTGGGAGGAAATGGAAGTATAGAGCGGAAATGAAAAGGAAGTCATATGGTAATGAATGTGGGAATGAGATTAGATCTTGTGAGAACATGAATATAACTGAATGAAGAAAGAGCGTCTGTGAGCGCAAGAGAAGAAGAAAGAAAAGTTACAAGTCCACTGTTATGTTGTGCAATAAGATAATCGCATGGCTTGATAAGATAAGATAAGATAAAGGAATGAAAATGAAAATTGTCACTTTGTTACAAGAACTGGTGCAGTGGTAAATTTTTCTTTTAGTGTGTCAAAAGAGCATTGTTGGGACTCAGTCCATTTGAACTTGATGTCCTTTTTCAAAAGATCATTGAGCAGACGTGCGACTTGTGTGTAGTCCTTAATGAAATGCCTATAAAAATTGGCAAGGCCGAGGAAACTTCTAACCCCTTTAACACTTATGGGAGTGGGCCATTCCACAATAGCTTTAACTTTTGAATCATCCATGTGGATACTGTCTTTTCCCACAATCATCCCAAGGAAATCGACTTCCATCTTAGAGAACAAGCATTTTTCCGGTTTCACAAAGAGGTCATTTTCTTCAAGACATTGCAGAACTTTGTGAACGATCTTATCATATTCCCCTTGATCATCCGTTTTTGTAAAGATCATTAGGTCATCAATATAGATGACAACTATATGATCCATATCAGCGAAGATTTCATTCATCATTGCTTGGAAAGTACCGGGACTGTTGCAAAGCCTGAAATACATAATGAGGGGTTCATATGTGCCACAGAAGCAGATAAAAGCAGCCTTCCATTCATCGCCTTCTTTGATCTGGATGTTGTTGTATCCCCATTGTAAGTCCATTTTCGTAAATAATTTAGCTCCTTTTAGTTTATCGATGAGCTGACCAATGAGAGGAAGAGGATAATTATTTTTAACTGTGTGTTCGTTCAGATAGCGGTAGTCTTGGACCATTCACTTCTTGCTGTCTTTCTTAGGCATAAAAAACATGGGGCTTGTTTGTGGAGATTTAGAGGGCCTAATGTATCCCTTTTTGAGCTGATTGTCTATAAATGCTGAAACAACCTTGAAGACTGTAAGAAAATAGGTCCTAGGCTGGTTACTGAACTCAGAGAGGAAGGGGACTTTATCTCAAGGGAAAGACCAAGAGAACCAAACTGGAGGGTGTCCAGTGGGCTCCTTGGGGTTTATATAGTATCTAGTTATTGTGCACAGACCAAGCTGTATACTACTACATACGTGCATATGGTAACAGTAATTAAAGGCATGATGCCACCATGAGGTGTGGCAGAATGGAAGAGAATCATAGACGGTAATAACCTTGTGAAAGGAATGGAAGCATAAGTGGAGATTAAAAGAAGTACATACGGAAATGAATGTGTGAACGAGATGAGATCTCGTGGGAACATGAATGTAACTAAATAGAGAAAGCGTCCGTGAGCATGAGAAGAGAAGGAGAAAAAGTTACAAGTCCAGCGTATGTTGTGAGATAAGATAAACGCGTGGCTTGATAAGATTAGATAAGATAAGATCAAAGAAAAAGATAAGAAGAGAAATTGTCCCTTCATTACAAATGCTGTAACCTCTTCTTGCTCCTGAGGGTTAAGCAGAATCAATTGGCCTTTCTTTGGCACGAAAGAATCCTTCATGTCAATTGCATGGTCCCAGGGCTTTCAGATTGGCATCCATTCACTCTCTCCTTTGCTAAAGACTTTTAAATAGTTGTGGTAAGCCGTTGGAACTAGATCAGCTTCTGTGAGCTTCTTTTCTTCTTTTACATTGTTTTTATCAGCAGCGGAGATCTCTAGTCTCTCAAGCATTGCTTGTATTTTGTATTGTAGGTCTAGCTCTTCTTTTTCCACTAACCAAAGGAAGACAGACTTGTCTTGTAACATGCGGCAATGCCGAGGGCATTGGTTAAGCTTTACCAAGCCCGTAGTCCAATCTATCTTCAGGTTGTAACATTTGAGCCACATGTAATGAAGGATCAGGGAATTCTGTCTGAGATCTGTAACCTCAGCGGTAACACATTCCTTGTGACCCTTAAAGTCAATAATAATATCTGCCAAGTGCATGATGTGACCGGCAGAGTTCTTTGTGCCATAAACATTAAACACCGCAATCAGGTTTCATAGTTTTCTTAGGGGAAGTTTTGCTTTCTTCACCCATGTTTTATCAATAAATATAGTATTAGCTCCTGAATCGAGCAACACTTCTATCTTTGTGAAGTCATTTGGAGTCTCTTGGGGAGCAATGTATAGAGGATTGAGGATTTCATTACTTGTCTTGATGTTGTGGACATAAATGTCATCTGGGATGTGGAACTCTTTTTCTTTTTGTTTAGGAGAATTAAGCACTGGTTTTACTGTCCCAGCCACGCTTGTGAGAGATGCTCCTGATGTATAAGAAGAAATGTCTGTTGATTCATTGACACCTGTGTCATCAATGATTAGATTATCAAACCTATTTTTGTGTTTTTCTATTTTCGACTTTGATCCACCCAGATCAGATCTTAGGCCTTGCCTTTTCCCTTCTTGCCTTTCAAAGCATTGGCAAAGAACACGCGGGCCTCTTCAAGCGACATTCCTTTAGTCGCCTTGACCCAATTGGTGGTGCTTTTATCGTCTTCCCAGGACGTGTATACATTGTGATATTCTAAGTAGTACATGTGGGACTTTCTGTAGCTACATCGCCAACACGTCATGATCAACATAAATGTATCTGAAGAGAAACTTTTTCTGCTTTTTAGCATCATAAAGTCATAAAGGTCATAAAGAGAAATAAACATAAAAAAAGAGAGAGGACCTGTCAGTTCCTTCTTACTAAGGTTGTGTCCTATTAATGCAGCTCCTTACCTGCAACACAAACCCAGGGAGGTAGTCTTGCAAGCTACCATATCCCAGTACTGCGCCTATGGCTATTAAAACCGGGTTGATCTCCTGGGCGAACTCCAGAACTCTGGAGTTTTAGGGGTCTCGGAAGGACTTCAGCTTCAGCTTATGTGCTGCACCAAGCTTAGATTCTGTCCAGTATTTCGGAGCGGAGGAGCAGAGAGATTTGGATGATGAACAAAGATAGATAGATTTGGGAGGATTGTATCTAAGTGGATTACAAGCTAAAGTACAGAGATCGTACAGAGGTTTATATATGGAGGCGGAGAGTCATATTACTAAGTATCACTAAGAGTATTGGTAAGGAGTATGGAGTTGGATGTAAGGAAGCCGGAGCTGTGCTCCTAAGCGAACACAGGATCGGAGATATGTATGAAGTGGAAACTAGTACAAAAGGAGAAACATAAACAAGAGTTACTATATACGGAAGTATATATGGATATCTGGAACTCTGGAGATACGTCTCACACGAGAATGCACCGGAGTTGGTCAGATGGAGTCGGAGTTGACTCGGATTTACGGCATATGACAATGGCTGTAATAACCATATTAGAGCGTTGAGCAGTGTCACATTGGGGATGGCTGCACAGACATGGCTTTCTTTCAAGCCCGACCCTTTCATCAGTACTAAGACGAAGTCCTAGGAAAGGGTATCTGTAACGAATCATTGCACTTTATCGTTTCATTTCTCTCTTTTTATTTAACATTCACTACTGATCACTTCTACTGATCATTTGTTCTTTATCAGACACTTATCTTATCTTATCACATCACATAACCTATCACGTGACCGTGGTAATCTCTCCTTTATATCACATTCTTTACTTACCTCTATCACACATCTAGACCTTATGGTCCGACATCCGCATCTACATAGATAACACATGGTATCCTCATTCCTTTCATTACTGTTGTTCTAGATTCCTTATTGCATTCCCATGATGTCATTCCATTCTTCCTTACTCATCCCATTCCCACATGACATCATACCCCATGACCAGTTTCCTTATGTAGCATAGTTGTATCTATTTGTATCATGGTCCGTGTGCCTAGCACACTTGTATAAATACTGGTCGCCACTGTAGACAAACTCCTCAGTTCATTTATAGTCGATCTCATTAGTCCTAAGCCTCAGTGCTAAGCAAGTCACTATCCATTCTTAGGACTTCTGCTAGTGGTTACCAAATTCACAGCGATCCACGGATCCCAAGTGAACTCAAGTGGTCTACTACGACCTTATCCATTGAGCATTAACGTATACAAGTCCTACTCTATTACGCCAAGTCCTTTATCATTTCTGTGTTGCATTCAGCTCACATTGTATCTGCCTAAAGCGATCCAACAATACGCTTCAGTATCATAAAAGTTTTTGTAAACATAGAAGAAAGTACTAAGCTTTTGCATAAGTGAACGGCTGTAACTTTCACCATGTGACTTGTCCATATGCGCCTATATCTTTTGGCAACTTGTGCAGGATCAATGTAATCCCTGCCTTCTTTCAGACTTTGTCATTGAACTGGGTAGCCCCTTGCCAACTCCGACGTTTTCTGTAATTTTAAACTTTTTAGCTTTGTGAATGCATCCTTCATCCACTTATCATCTTCTTTTACTATATAAACTCCTGACTGTGTAAGCCATATGAGCACATCTTCAGCTCTGGACCATTGTCCCTTTTGCATACTTTCAGTCTACTTGAGGATGACCAATCCTGAGAGTAACTTGATATGGTTGTGTTGACCAGTGAGCATGCTTATATCCAGCAATGCCTGGGAACTTCTTTCTTCAGATCTTCTTTGATCTCATGTCCTAGCTCGGACTCTGTAAAGAAAAACTTTTTATATCATTTACCCATATCCTACCCATCATGTAGCCCACTCCATCAAGAAGGCAAGGTGTCTATGTAAACCTTGACTAGCGACTTAACTTTCGGGATCGTCAGATAATCAGGAAATCTTCTTTCTTGTATTTCAACACTTGGGCCATGTCTTCCATTGTGGACTCTGACAAATGTTCTAGAAAATAAATGTTGCGCTTCTGCAGAGCACGCATAGAGCATTGAGGCTCATGATCCAATCCTAGCAGTGGTTATATCATTACTAGGGGTTTCGACGGTTGTTGGGAACTGCATCTAGTGCATCCTGTGTTGGATTTATTGATTACATATCAGGTAGCTTATATAAGCATACCCTACTTAGGATTTCATACTGCACCAGAATACTTTAGTGACTACTAAAGTATTCCACATCCTGTCCAACATCAGGAACAACCACAATCGTCTAACTTGTCCTCCCTATCTTTTGAGGAGTCTTTGTAAGGATTGGAAGGAATCATAGTACTTGCTGTAGTCTCTGCAGATTCCACTCATAGAGATGTCGCTTGCCTGGGCTGCCCATGGTATTTGGGAGCTTACACTCACACGAGGGCTGGTGATCAGTACTTGATATGAGAGGGGCCAGCATTTCATTCGCTGTCTTGAAACCCGTCTCTTGTTGTCATCGTACAGAGTAGAGAATGAAGTTTGGTTCTAAGTTGGATGTGAGGATGCTATGGAATGATTATGGCATTGTTGGGGATGTTAAGGTGAGTGCGCCAATGGAACTGGGACAATGTACTACTCCCTAATAAAGTATGCCAGCCTTTCATGGTTCATTTCCCCTGTGCTGATAATTAGGAAATGATCGCACCTGACCTACTCCACCAGCTCATCAAAGGCAGTTTCAAAGACCACCTTGTTACTTGTGAAACAACCTTGAAGTTGTACTTTGTAAGATTGGCCCTAGGCTGCTCTAGGCTGCACATGTCGTAACCATAGGGGAATGGAGGGGATTGAGCAAGGCTCAAGGACTTCAAGGGGAGAATCCAAGAGAACCAAACTGGAGGTCATCCAGTGGGCTTCTTGGGGTTTATATATGTAGTGTAGCAAGATGCGCACAGACCAAGCTGTACACTACTACATATGTTCATATGGTAACGGAGATTAAATACATGCTGCCAACATGAGGTGTGGCAGAATGGAAGAGAAGCATACAAGGTGATTACCATGGGAATGAAATGGAAGCATAAGTGGAGATGAAAAGAAGAAGAACATACAGTGATGAATGTGAGAACGAGATTGGATCTCATGAGAGCGTGAATATAACTAAATAGAGAAAAGTGTCTGTGAGTGCGAGAGAAGAAGAAAGAAAAGTTACAAGTCCACATCTATGTTGTGAGATTAGATAATCACATGGCTTGATAAGATGAGATAAAAAATAAGAAAAGAAAAGAAATTGTCACTTTGTTACAACTTGGATATGTGAATACCTTAAACATACAGTACATACTCCAAGCAATGTGCTGCTGAGATTATAGCTGAGATTGATCAAAGGTATGCTGACCGTGTTCTATAAATTTGACTGGGTGACAATTTCAGTTGCAACAAGAATTGCATTGGTGCCACCATTTCCAGGGCTCCATCAATTCCCAGAAGGACATGGATTCAAACAGTGGACCAGCGACGACTCAAAATCACTGATGGAGGTGGTTACGAGATGATTACCCGATCTATGTGTTCTCTAATTGGTATCATGGGACTTTGTTGCAGGTCTATCTACCTGCCATCACTGGCCTGGTCCCGTACCAGATGGTCCACACTGTCACTGCATTTTTGCAATTCTGTTACTTGGTCTGTCAGTCAATCATCAATGAAAGCACACTTGATGAAATAGATGACACAGTGCGATGATTTCACAATGAATGAGAGATCTTCAAGGACTTAGAAGTGCAACAGCACTTTTCCCTCCCATGACAACATTCTATAATCCATTACTGCATCCTTATTGAGATGTATGGCGCTCCAAATGGATTCTGTTCATCAATAACTGAGTCAAAGCATATCAAAGCTGTCAAGGAACCTTGGCAACATTTAAACCGCTTTGAGGCACTTGGCCAGGTACTCCTCACTAACCAGCAACTTGACAAGCTGGCAGTGGCACAGCTAACTTTCATGCAGCACAGCATGCTGGATAGACCACTACTACCCAATGAATTGAGGCCAATCCTGGAACCTGTTCCTAGCAATGCCAACGATAATGACAGTGGTGTGGTGGACAGGGATCAAGCAACCTTCTACGTCCAGCTTGCTAGCAGACATAGTATGTGTTCTGCTGTTCATTTTGGATGACTGCAACTAACCATAATTCAGTACGTGGCATCCCCCAGGCTGTTGGTGTTGTTGCACAGCATTACAGCTTCCCAGAGCTATTGGATCATATCCACTGCTTTCTCTATGATCAAATCCACCCAGCAGCAGAGATATCTGGAGACTACATCAACATCTTACAGTGCCCACTCTTTTGTGGCAAGATCAAGGTCTTCAAGTCAGTGTCTGCAACTTACTATGCACCGAGCAATAACTCTGGTAGGGGGGGTTACACCACGATATCATCTGATGTACCCAGTCTTGGTGTGGTGGCTCACCACGATATGATTGCATGTTTGTGGATAGCAGAGGAAATGTTGCAGATTCCCTCAGCAGGCTACTTGTTGCTCATGTCCTCCTGTTTTTCTCTTTTTATTATCAAGGACGGTCTTATCATTATGCTTTGGTGGAGTGGTTTTTACCAATTGACAATAAGCCTGATGAAACAACAGGAATATGGATTGTCACCCCCGAGCTGGATCACAGGGGACAGTGGGTGCAAGCAGTGATCTCGCTCAACACTGCACTGCGTGGTGCACATCTTATTGGAGTATATGGAGACGAATTTTTGCCCATCAATTTTAGTTGCACAGATTCTCTCAATGCTTTTAATGCATACTATGTCAATAGGTACATAGATCACCACTCACATACCATCTGTTAACAAATTTACCATTCAGAATGTACTGTACTGACTGTGACATATGGAATGAACTGTGGTGAACCGTGGGACCTTTGGGACCTTTGAATGTGCCTGGTGCACTGCCTTACAGAGTTTGACAGGTCCAACAGACTAGAAAGTCCGTCAAAGTAGATACAGACAGCCGACAGTAAGTTGACATATTGCTGATGCAGTCACATTGACATTGACTTCAATTCAACAGAGTCCAACGGTGACAGCCCTGCCCCTTGCGATACTGAGGGGGAGCTTCCTTTATCATTGTACTAAATATTTGTAGTCACACTGTGGCATCTGCACCATGTTACGCTTGGCCCGGGTAGGGACGAGCGTAGACTCTAGGGTCAAGGGTTCTGGTAGCGAGACGGCTACTGGTGGTTCAAGGATTCTTGGAAGGAGAGGTCGTCTCCTTGATCGTAGGTTCGGGTAGCTAGACGGCTACCGGTGGTTCAAAGGATTCAAAGACGAAGCTGGCACTCAAAGTAGCCAGGAGACTTGTAGAGATCCAGGGACAATGTACTGGGTATATTCCAGAGTAGATCTAGGTTAAGGAGTACATCATCGGAGGATTGGTTTATATAGAAGCCTAATCGAATGCGACAGAAGGTTGAAGAACGTTATGACAAATCAAAGAAGATGACAGAAGGTTGAAGAA
>JBBPQE010000763.1:0-12840 GCA_038092335.1 Boletus vinaceobasis
TGCAGCTCATGGACATCTGCCATGATTCACCCATTGCTGGCCATTCTGGCCAAGCACGTACTATACATCTCCCCCTGCCTCGTTCACAGTTGCTCCTGTATTTATTTTTGGATCGCAAAGTAATTCTATTTGAATCCCACTTTTGATCTGGAACAGGAATGGCAAAATCGTTGGAACTAAAGGTTTAATTGACAGTGGAGCCACTGGCTGTTTTGTAAACAAAGCCACCGCCCAAAAATTAGGGCTTCCTATGATCAAATTGGAAGATCCGGTACCAGCATGGAATGTAGATGGAACTCCTAGTGCGTCAGGAACCATCAAATACAAGACCAAACTAGTCCTCGATTACGGAGGACTTCGAGAACAACGGGACTTATACATCCTAAATTTAGGAAAAGACAAGATCATCTTAGGTCACCCATGGCTCCAGACCGTCAACTCTGATATCAACTGGAAGTCTGGAAAAGTCACCATTACCCCCGATAAATGGAAACCCACGTTGGGGGTTTTTCATTCCATAACGGATCAAAGGTATCTGCTCTGGTACCTCGGACATGACGAAGAACAAAATATTGAGAGAGAGCTAGGGGAACAATTCCAACATTGAACCTACGAACAACGAGGACTCTTTTATCGAGCAACCGGGGATTTCCCCGAGTATGCTCTCCGAAGAACTACTCTCTCCACCGTTATTGCCCAACAGAATGCGGGGTAGCCAAAACTCTTCCCTCTATATATTCCGACTTCACCGATGTCTTCGACAAAAAGGACATGACAAAACTCCCACCTTCTCGTCCCTACGACCATGCAATTGACCTAAAAGATTCCTTTGTCCCACGATGAGCGAAGGCTTACCCTCTCAACCCAAAGGAGAAAGAAGCCTGTAAAGAATTTGTCGAAGAACATCTCAAGTCCGGGAAGATCTACCCATCAAAATCCCCTCAAGCCTCCCCCTTCTTCTTCATTCAAAAGAAGGACAGGAAATTAAGACCCTGCCAAGACTATCAGTACCTCAATGAGCATACCATCAAGAATGCTTATCCCCTCCCCCTAATCTCCGATCTCGTCGATAAATTAAAAGGATCGTCAATCTTTACCAAATTCGATGTTCAGTGGGGATACAATAATATTCTAATCAAACCCAAGGACCGATGGAAGGCAGCCTTCCTTACCCCATTTGGATTATTCGAACCAGCCGTAATGTTCTTCGGCATGTGCAACTCTCTGGCTATCTTTCAGGCGTTTATGGATGACCTCTTTGGAGATTATATCACAGAGGATGGTTGATTATATATATGGACGACCTCCTCATCCATTCCAGCGATCCTAAACTCCATGAGGAGCGAACCAGGAAAATCCTCCAATGCTTCCGTGAACATGAGATGTACCTTAAATTGGAGAAATGCACCTTCGCTGCCGACGAAGTGGAATACCTCGGAATGGTCGTCAATAAGGACAGGGTACAAATGGACCCCGCCAAGCTGAATGCTATCCAGGAATGGAAAACCCCTGAAAACGTAAAGGCCGTTCGCTCCTTCCTCGGATTTTGCAACTTCTACCGATGATTCATCCCTTCCTTTTCCGACATTGCTCGACCCCTATTGGATCTTACCAAATCCACCGTCCCCTGGGCTTGGGGGCAATCCCAGGAATCCGCTTTCCATGTGCTTCAGGTAGCGTTCACCACAAAGCCGGTACTCATGTTTCCCGACCTGGCTAAACCTTTCACCATCATGACCAACGCATCCCTTACTGCATCTGGAGGAGTCCTCATGCAACCAGATTGGAACGGTGACCTTAAACCCTGCAGATATCTCTCCCAGACCTTCGCTCCCACAGAGCAAAATTACAACATCTTTAATCAGGAACTCCTGGCCATGATCAGGGGCTTGGAAGAATGGCAGCAGTACCTCTTGGGATCTGCCTTCCCGGTAACGGTCTTAACTGACCATAAAAATCATACATATTTCAAAGAACCTCAGAAGTTGTCTCGCCAACAAGCCCGATGGTTGTTATTCCTCCAGGACTTTGACCTGGAATATACTGCCCTCCCAGGAACCAAGATGGCACCCGCAGACGCGCTTTCCCAATGGGATAACGTCAATACCTCGGAAGACAATGCTGAGGTACAATTACTACCCTCCTCCGCCTTCAACCATCATGTCCACGTCATCGACCTCGCCCTCCTGGATAAAATCCGGGACTTCTCTACCTCTGATCCCCTAGTGATCACTGCCTTGCAACGCATGGAGAGTGAGGAACCTCTGTTCAAACGTTCCTCTCCTCAGGATTGGTCCTTCTCCGACAGTCGCCTCTACTTCCGGAACCGCCTCTATATCCCTGCTGACGTTTGGCAGGATTTGGTCTCATCCGTCCACTCCTCCCTTGAAGGGGGTCATGGAGGACACCTCCAGATGACTGCCCTTCTCGCCAAGGATTATTGGTGGCCCGGCCTATCCTCCTTCATTTGCAAATACGTTGCCAGGTGTGCCACCTGCCAATCCTACAAGGTCCAGACCCATCCCACGATTCCCCCCCTCCATCCCGTCAGCATGAAATCTTCCCGCCCTTTCCAACACCTCTCAGTCGACCTCATCACCGACCTTCTGTGGAATACTTTAGTAGTCACTATAATATTAGCAATAAGCTAGTTACCTGTGGAATACTTTAGTAGTCACTAAAGTATCCTGGTACAGTACGAAAATCCTAAGTAGGTATGCTTAAGTAAGCTACCTGATATGTAATCAATAAATCCAACACCTCGCCCCACCGCGTCCCCGCTGCGATCCATCTGCCATCTTTCGAGACGGCGAGACACAGAACACACCCCGCTTTCATTGCTGCCATTTCTTTGCCGTCTTCCACTCGCCACACCTGAATCCCCTTCACACCGCCGCTCACCAGATTCTCGCCATTCGCTGAGAATGTCACTGCCCGTACTAGTTGGTCACCGACGTTGATTTCGATCGGCAGAGAATCTTGTCCAACGGTCAGCATCAATGCAGATCCATCTGGTCAGTACGCACCGCTCATTGTCGACATGTCGGCGACGGAATGTAGCAGAGCAATGGAGAGAGCAAATGAACAAGCTGTGGTCCGTACCCCTTCCTTGCATTGTATACACGTTATCCTTCCTTCATATAGACCTACATACACACGCTCTATCGCCCCGTATTTTCGGCGCTTGTTTACATCCAGGTACCCCTAGCTGTATTTCTAATGAGACATCGTTCCTTGATGGGGGCACCGCGTGGCGAAATAATTGGCAGGCAGTGGATACGAACAACTACTTGTGTGGCCCACAAGTCGTAACCCGTTCCATGGCGTGCCTCACTTCACATATTTATGTGACCGGTCCAAGACCTCTCAGTATCTTTTATCCTCCACAGCATCAGCGGCGACCACCACGGGCCACTTGTCCATTTCATAGGCTTCTGCGCCGAGGATGGCAAATATCCATGCGTGCCCTCCCGACGCCGATGATTTTCCCCCCCACTGCCGTCGATGTCCTCGCTTGGTTCAATGTCCACAATGACACCTAGGGAGACGCCGAGTTTGGCGTTTTTCTCGACATTCCAGATCATACATGTGTCTATTCTACCTGTTATTCTCTGTTACACTATCGCGAACAAAATGTTTTCCCTGTCCATTCCTTGGAATTATCGTCCAACGAACCGTTGACCCAGGGGTATCGGAACGAGATCGACGTGTTTGGGCTCCGTACAGTGTCAGCGATCGCTGGTCACTGTCTCGTCAGCAAACAGTAGTAAAGGTGAGATTTTCTCCGAGGTGGTGATGGTGGCCCATGCAGACAAGATGGGACTGCAGGTTGTACACGATCTCTGCCGAAGGATTGCGAACGAAAATATGAACTGCGGTGTACGGACGACAAGATGACCTCTAACAGGATAGGAAGGGACGAATTGCGCTGGTTGTGTCCTACGAATTATCTGAAGCGGTTCATTGGAATGGTTCAGCACATTGTCAGAAGTGGCCGCTAGGCACATGGATCTGTGAAGAGTAGAGATGGACAACAGGTCAGGCCTAACTAGACTGCTAACCTGGATGGGGCGTGCGAATGATTCACCCTCAATAGTATGAGGCTTCTTTTATCCCATCCTCCCAATGGCTGTCCTCCCCAGTGGCTTTTAAGTGCCAGTACCCAGTGTTATGGTTGACCTGGGTAGGACCAGCCATAGACTTAGGTAAGCGAGAGGGGCAAGGATGAGGAGCTACTGAGAATACTCAGTAGCGACGAAGGATAACCTTGAGCAAGGGTAGTTCCTCTTGCTCAGAGAAGGCGTCAGTTCAAGGGGGTTCCTGAACGAGTTCTGTGCATAGTTGATACTAGCACGTAGGTTCAAAGGTTCTCCCTTCTAGAGAGTTCCTTGGGTTTGAAGTAATCAGAGGAGCGTCGACTCAAAAGTTTGACAAGGACTTATAGAGATCCAAGAGATTCGAGGACGAGGATAGATTGCTAGATAGGAGGGAATCCTAAGTAGGTCTAAGTTAGGGAAATCCTCATAGAGAGCTCGAAGGTTTATACTGTGGTATTGGCATATGTGCACAGACTGATAAAATGCAAGCAACTCTGGAGAACACTCCAGAGATGTAAAGTAGAACTCCGGAGGAATCCTCTGAAGTACTGCTACTGCTCGGTAAAGATACTTACATACCTATCAGAATAGTGTCAGGTTCGCATACTTGCTTGGTACAAGTGTGCCTTAACCACATACTATAAATTAGCTAGTTCTCTCATCTAGCACCTCAGTTGTTTCACCTGACTTAGGCAGCGACTGAGCTCTGGACTCTCCCAGACTTTACAGCTCTGCTCCTCTGGACCTTTGGACTTTAACACAGACCAAGCTGTGCATGAGAGTACATGGCTACATAAGTACATAGGAGTAATGGAGATTAAATATGTGCTGCACACATATGGTGTGGCAGAATGGAAGAGAAGCATGAGATGGTGATTACCGTGAGAAGAAATGGAAGCATAGAGCGGAAATGAAAAGGAAGTCATACGGTAATGAATGTGGGAATGAGATTAGATCTCGTGAGAATATGAATATAACTAAATAGGGAAAGAGTGTCTGTGAGCATGAGAGAAGAAGAAAGAAAAGTTACAAGTCCACAGTTATGTTGTGTGATAAGATAAGATAAGATAAAGGAAAGAAAATGAAAATTGTCACTTTATTACAGCACTGGCCATTCTACTGGGACTCCTGCTTTTACTTTGATCAGTGGTCACTTGGGAGCTTGGCTAGGATGTCGCAATGATGTCAAATCCCTTGTGTACCTTCTTATATACTTGTTGTGTGGTTCACTGCCATGGATAGATTCTTGCTTGACAAAGCCCTCATCAATACTCAGATTGAAGCAAGAAACTCCAGTTGAGCTGCTGTGTAGTGGATTGCCCCGAGAACTTGCCACCCTTCTCACCTATGCATAATGTTATGCGAGTGTGTCAACAAAAGCCCAATGTCGGTTGACTACGCGCTAGGCACTCAACGAGTCCTAGGAAGTCTTGACTACACTCCTGGCACTCAGCGAGTCCAGGGAAGTCTTCGGGATATCTCCTTGTCCAGGAGAGAAGGGCGACGGCATATCTGGGTAAGGGATCACGGGAGAAGTGAGCAGGAGAAGTAGAAGTTGGGAGTAGAGCATCTCTGACAGCGAGCTTCGATCAACGCAGATTGGCATAGATTAAGGTTAAGGAAAAGAAGTACATGGGGAACTCCGCCTTAAATACTATCTAGTAGATCTAGGGCTGGCGAGTTCTTAAATAGGAAACTATACAAGTGACTCGAGATATTCCCAGTAAGGCAAACAATGGAAAGGGATACGAGTCCTGAATTAGAGATCAGGACTTAAGAGGGGTCCGAGATTAATAGATAGCGAAGAGAAAGAGCCCGAGATTGATCTTGGAAATAGTAAGAAAACATACGAGATTAAATATGTCTGAAATGGAAAGGGTCCAGGGAAGCGGTGGGGTCGGTGAATAACTCCGTCTCCAATAGTTTCGCCCAAGCTGTGTCTGGCACAGCTGGGTCGAGTCCTAACCCGGAGAAGGGGGCCTGTCTGGAATGGGAGAGATAAGCAGTGTCCGAAGAGATGGGAGGGGAATCGTCAAGGGAAAACGATAGGGGGTCCGCCACATTTGTAACACATAAACATTCTCCTATTTGGAGGAACCCAATTATGATTACATGCAATGGATGTTGGCAGCTCTCCATTCTGAAATGCTTGACTTATCCATGGTCTCACATGATATCAATCCCTGCGTGAAACAACCTTAAAGATCCTATAGCAAAGGGATCCTAGGCTTATCACTAGATACTGGGAAGAGGACTTATGGAAGGGACTTTATCTCAAGGGAAGAACCAAGAGAACTAAACTGGAGGACGTCCAGTAGTTCCTTGGGGTTTATATACTGTGGCATAATGCGCACAGACCAAGCTGTACACTACTACATATGGACATATGATAACGGAGATTAAATACATGCTGCACACACATGGTGTGGCAGAATGGAAGAGAAGTATAACACAGTAATTACTGTGGGAGTGGAATGGAAGCATAGACGGAAATGAAATAGAAGACATACAGTAATGAACGTGAGAACGAGATGAGATCTCATGAGAACGTGAATATAACTAAATAGAGAAAGCGTCTGTGAGCGTGAGAGAAAGAGAAAGAAATGTTACAAGTCCACATCTATGTTGTGAGATTAGATAATTGTGTGGCTTGATAAGATAAGATTAGATAAGATCAAGGAAAAGAAATTGTCACTTTGTTACACTACCCCCCTTTTAGGGATCAACTTCCAGGCGATCATAGGTATGCTCGGAAGGTCTGGCCTTCATGAAGTTGACGTAAGGGTTAAATAAGCCCTTGAATTGGGCGAAAGTCATAGATAACTTTCAAGGAGCGTTGGGGTGAAGAGAATGAAAGTCCTTGATAGCGTCCAGCACACCTTTCAGATTCTCTGTGGGTTCCCGTGTGCGGTCCTCATCTGAATACCCTCGCCAATGAACGAGGTACTCGAGCTTTCTGCGTTTCAAATGCGAGTCAACTATGTAATTGACTTCCCATTTGACATCACGATCTTCCGTAACTTCGACTGGTCCAGGTGCAACCACAGGTTGACCCGTTAATTTTTCTTTATATGGTTTAACGTGAGAAATGTTCACAACCAGGTGAATCTTCATTGACTTTGGTAATTTGAGCTTAACAGCATTGGTGCCGACCATTTCAACTACAGTGAAAGGTTTGATAAACTTTTTGGTAAGCTTCTTTGATGCACGTGTCAAACGCAAATTTTCTGTAGATAACCAGACTTTGTTGCCTGGTGAATAGACCGGAGTGTCTGCTCGGTGTTTATCAGCTTGAGCTTTCATTTGCTCTTGAGCCTTTAATAGATTATTTTTAGTTTCTTCTAAAGTATTTGCCATTTCATTGACAAATTGGTCGGCAGCTGGTGCCTTTCCAACACGCTGTTTGATTCCCATCCTGGGGACGTAATTGCGTGATACTTCAAAAGGGGTATTCTTAGAACTCGTGTGAACTTTCGAGTTGTATGAGAACTGAGCAACTGGTAACCAATCAATCCATTGATCTTGTTTTTTGGCGCAGAAGAGATGGAGGTACTGCTGGAGATCCCGATTCATGCGCTCCATTTGGCCATCCATTTGAGGGTGGAAAGCCATAGATAATTTACTTTTAATACCAAGGTGTGTGCATACTTCTTGCATCACAGCTGAGGCGAATTGCAGTCCGTGATCTGATACAATTGACCGTGGTAAACCGTGGTTTTTCCATATGTTATGAAGATAGAGTTTTGCCGTGTCTAGCACGGTTACGGTCTTCTTCATGGGAATAAATATTGCCTCTTTAGAGAAGCGGTCTACGATCACAAGGATTGAGTCATAACCCTGACATAGGGGCAGATCTGTAGTAAAATGCGCTGAAATATCTTCCCAAGGCCTGCTAGGGATAGGAAGCAGGTTTAGCTTTCCAGCTGGGGGCTGGTTCCCTGTTTTCATTCATGTGCACCTGTCGCAACGAGATAAATAATCGTGAACATAGGAGGCCATTTTGGGCCACCAATAACTTCTTTTGATCAGATCAAGCATTTTAGTGAGACCTGGATGACCAGTGATGGGTAAGTCATGGCAGAGCTTTAGTATTTTCATTTTCATTTCATCTTCATTGGGGACATATACTTTGTCTTCCTGATATAGCATTTCTTCCACACAGCACACATTGTGCTCTTTGCATAGTGCAGCGACCTTGCTTTCCTTAAGCAGCGTTGTTTTGCTTTTGATGAGTTTTAGTATTTGTTCGCCTTCATCATGAATTTCAACCCTGGTCTGGGTTCGTACTTGCTCTGGTGGTATCATAATAATACCCTTGTTGTTATCATCGACTCCTTGGGCATGGTCTTTGCGACGACTAAGTGCGTCAGCTTTTATGTTAGTAGCACCTGCTTTGTAAACAAAGGCATAATTAAAGCGTGTGAGCCATTAATACCAATGCGCTTGGCGTCGATTCAGATCTTGACTCTTCATAAAATATTGAAGGTTGGTGTGATCATTCCATATTTCAAATTGGAACTTCACTCCTTCTAGATAATGGCACCAGATTTCTAAAGCATGAATAATAGAAAGCATCTCTTTGTCAGCAATCAGATAATTTCATTCTTCTGGTGACATTGAGTGCGAGGAAAAGGCAACAGGGTGCCATTTGTCATCTTTAAATAATGAAAGCACTGCTCCAGTTGCGTAATCAGAAGCATCTGTTTCTAAATGGAATTGGCAATCGTTGTCGGGATATGCCAAAACTGGTGCTGTGGTGAATTTTTCTTTTAGGGTATCAAAAGAGTGTTGTTGGGACTCAGTCCGTTTGAACTTGATGTCCTTCTTCAATAAATCATTTAGTGGATGTGTGACTTGCACATAGTCCTTGATAAATCTCCTATAAAAATTGGCAAGGCCGAGGAAACTTCTAACCCCTTTAACACTCGTGGGAGTGGGCCATTCCAGGATAGTGGAGACTTTAGAATCATCCATGCGGATACCGTCTTTTCCCACGATCATTCCAAGGAAATCGACTTCCGTCTTAGAGAATGTACATTTTTCTGGTTTCACAAAAAGATCATTTTCTTCAAGACGTCGCAGAACTTCGCATATGATCTTGTCATGTTCTTCCTGATTATCCGTTTTCGTGAATATCATAAGGTCATTGATATAGATGACAACTACATTGTCCATATCAGCGAAGATTTCATTCATCATCGCTTGGAAAGTTCCAGGACTGTTGCATAGCCCGAAATACATAACGAGGGATTCATATGCACCACAAAAGCAGACGAAAGTGTTACGCTTGGCCCGGATAAGGACAAGCGCAGACTCTAGGGTCAAGGGTTCTGGGGGTTCAGAGAAGGAGAGGTCATCTCCTTAAACGTTTCAAGTAGCAAGACGGCTACCAGTGGTTCAAGGGTTCAAGGGACGAAGCTGGCACTTAAAGTAGCCAGGAGACTTATCAAGATCCAAGGGACAATGTATGAGGTATATTCTGGAGTAGATCTAGGTTAGGGAATACATCGTTGGAGAGAGAGGTTTATATAAGAAGCCTATAGAATGTTGAAGAATACAATGGAAAGAAAGATGACTAAGTGAAAGAAATGCGAAGAACTATATGGAAGGATGAAGTAATACACTCGCTGACCAATTAATAGAAGAAGAGAGAAGATCAGCGAAGAAGATGACAAATCAAAGGATAACTACGTGGAGTTTCAAGATAACTATGCGGGGCTTCAACAGCGTAGTTGAATTGTCTGAAAAAGATGGCATAGGTTGGAGAGCAAGAAGGAATGAGGAAAGAATTGTAACAGAAAGCGGCTTTCCATTCGTCGCCTTCCTTTATCTGGACGTTATTGTATCCCCATCATAGATCCATTTTCGTGAATAATTTAGCTCCTTTGAGCTTATCGACAAGCTGACCAATCAATGGCAGTGGATAATTATTTTTAACCATGTGTTCATTGAGATAGCAGTGTTACAAATGTGGCGGACCCCCTATCGTTTTCCCCTAACGACTCCCCCCCGTCTTACCGAGCACCGCTTACCTTTCCCAATCAGGACAGAACCCCTTCTCCAGGATAGGACTCGACCCGGCTGTGCCAGACACAGCTTGGGTGGAACTGTTGGAGACGGAGTTATTCACCAACCCCACTGCTTCCTCGGACCCTTTCCATTTCGGACGTATTTAATCTTGTACGTTTTCTTAACTATTCCCGAGATTAATCTTGGGCTCTTTCCCTTCGCTATCTATTAATCTTGGACCCTTTCCTCTTAAGTCCTGATCTCTAATTCAGGACTTGTATCCTTTTCCATCGTTCACCTTATAGGGAATACCTCAAGTCACTTATGTAGTTTCCTATTTAAGAACCCGCCGGCCCTAGATCTGTCAGATAGTATTTAAGGCAGAGTTCCCCATATACTTCTTTTCCCTAACCTTAATCTACGCCAATCTGCATTGATCAAAGCTCACTGTCGGAGACGCTCTACTCCCGACTTCTATTTCTCCCGCTCGCTTCTCCCGCGATCCCTTACTCGGATATGCCACCGCCCTTCTCTCCTGGACAAGGGGATACCACAAAGACTTCCCTGGACTCGTTGAGTGCCAGGCGTGTAGTCAAGACTTCCTAGGACTCGTTGAGTGCCTGGTGTGTAGTCCACTGACATTGGGCTTTTGTTGACGCACTCGCGTAACAAGCAGTAGTCTTGGACCATCCACTTCTTGCCATCTTTCTTTGGCACGAAGAATATGGGACTTGTTCCTGGGGATTAAGCGGTATCAATCGGCCTTTCTTCAGCACAAATGACTCTTTCATATCAATCGCGTGATCCTAGGGCTTACGAATCGGCATTCGTTCGCTCTCTCCTTTTGAGAATACTTTAAGGAAATCATGATATGCTTTCGGAACCATTTCGGCTTCTGTTAGCTTCTTTTCTTCTTTTGGAATGTTTTTCTCAGCGGCAGAGATCTCTAATCTCTCAAGCATCGCTTGTATTTTATATTATAGGTCTAGCTCTTCTTTTTCCACCATGTGGAGGAAGATGGACTTGTCTTGTAGCATGTGACAGTGTCATGAACATTGGTTAAGCTTTACCGAGCCTGTCATCCAGTCTATCTCCGGGTTATAGCGTTTGAGCCACATGTATCTGAGGATCAAGGAGTTTTGTCCAAGATCTGTGACTTCTGCAGTAACACGTTCCTTGTGACCCTTAAAGTCAATAACAATATCTGCCAAATGCATGATGTGACTGGCAGAGTTCTTTGTGCTGTCAACATTAAACACCACAATTGGGTTATGTAGTTTTCTTAGGGGAAGTTTTGCTTTCTTCACCCACGTTTTATCGATAAATATCATATTAGCTCCTGAATCAAGCAACGCTTCAGTCTTTGCGAAGTCGGTAGGAGTGTCTTGTGAAGCAACATAAAGAGGAATGAGGATTTCATTACTCATCTTCACGTTGCGAACATAGATATTGTCTGGGATTTCAATCTCTTTTTCTTTTTGTTTAGAGGAATTAAGCACAGGTTTGATATCCCTGCCACGCTCACTAGGAGACGCCTCTGACATATGAGGTAAATAGTCCGTGGAACTGTCAGAGTTAGTATCCTCCACGGTTAAGTTATCAAACCTATTTTTGTATTTTTCTTTTTCTGCCTTTGATCCACCCAGATTGGATCTCAGGCACAACCTTTTCCCTTCTTGCCTTTTGAAGCATCGGCAAAGAATGCTCGAGCCTCTTCAAAGCTCATTCCTTTGGTCGCTTTGACCCAGTTGGTGGTGCTTTTACCCTCTTTCCAGGAGGTGAACATTGCGACTTTCTAAGTACCAACTCTCGTTTCTCCCTCCCAATTGACGCCTTCCTCGATGTGGGATCTCCTCTCCATGCTTTACAAAGGGCCTTCGTACAAACCTCGCACCTTGCCCTTTTTACCAACCCAGTTACTCCCCACGCCCACGCCGCCTTTTATCGAAACACTATTAGAGACATCCAGCGAGAGCTTCATGGAGCCGTCAGCATCGCTCTATACCAGTTAGGGATGGTCGAATTCCTTCGTGACATTGACTGCTATATCAGCGAATTGGCTGGACGCCAGCTTCCCAATACCCCATCCGCATCATCTGAACCACTTTCTGAAGAAGAACTGGCCATTATGGAACAAGTAGAAGCCATCTGGACTGGATACGAAGGACACGAAGCCTTACCCCCTTCTCACCCACGGTACCATCAAGCTTGTTACCATTGTCACTGCTTAGGACATTTTCGTCCTGCATGTCGGTTCTATCAGTGTCCTACTTGCTTCCAATGGGCCCCTGGCCATAATCAATCTCATTGTCCTCTTTGTCGTCGAACTCCTCCAGCCTCTCCTTCCTCTTCTACCTCTTCACATTCTTCTCGTTCTGACACCTCTCCCTTTGCGCCTCCTCTTCCAGTTCCCGCACCTCAGTGACGCACTACTACCAACTTCCGTCGCCAACCTCTCCGCAGACAATCTCCAAGGTCTGTGTCCCCTCTCGACAATTACGACGATGCGTTGGATAATGTTGCATGGAGCAACATCACGGGGTCTCCTGCTGGGGGATACGTGGATTTGTAACTGTTTTCGTCTTCATTGGTAACTTGACCCTTAGTAGGGGGGTAATGTTACAATTCTTTCCTCATTCCTTCTTGCTCTCCAACCTATGCCATCTTTTTCAGACAATTCAACTACGCTGTTGAAGCCCCGCATAGTTATCTTGAAACTCCACGTAGTTATCCT
>JBBPQE010000764.1:0-12810 GCA_038092335.1 Boletus vinaceobasis
CAGATAATCAACTTCTTGGACAGCGAACTTGCATTTTTCTAACTTTAGATGCAAGTCGAGCTCGGTCATCCGCTGGAGGACTCGTTTTGTGCGCTCAGTGTGGATGGCTTCATCGGGAGAGAAGATGAGGAGATCATCCATATAGATAACGAGCCATCCTTTGGAGATCATGTCGCGAAAGGAGTCATTCATGAAACATTGGAATGTGGCTGGTGAATTTGTAAGACCAAAGAACATGACAGTTGGTTCGAACAGTCCTTTATGAGTGATGAAGGCAGCCTTCCATTGGTGGCCATCCTTGATCCGGACGTTGTTATATCCCCATTACACGTCAAACTTGGTGAACACCTTTGCTCTGTGTAACTTGTCGATGAGGTCTGAGATAAGGGGAAGAGGGTAGGTGTCACAGACAGTATGTTCGTTAAGATATCGATAATCTTGGCAGGGATGAAGTCCTCCATCTTTCTTTTTGACGAAGAAAAAAGCAGAGGCTTGAGGGGAGTTGGAGGATCGGATCTTATTCGCTTTAAGGTTTTCGTCGAGGAAGCTTTCTGTGGCAGCTTGTTCTTCTGGGGAAAGTGGATAAACTTTCCCTACTTTTGGCGTGAATGTCTTAGAGAGATTAATCTCATGGTCATAGGGTTGGGACGGTGTTACACTTGGCCCGGAAAGGGATGAGCGTAGACTCTAGGGTCAAGGGTTCGAGGTTTCGGAGGTTCAGAGAGGAGAGGTCATCTCCTTGAACATTGGTTCGAGTAGCGAGACGGCTACCGGTGGTTCAAAGGTTCAAAGGACGAAGCTGGCACTCAAAGTAGCCAGGGAACTTATAGAGATCCAGGGACAATGTACGAGGTATATTCTAGAGTAGATCTAGGTTAGGGATACATTGTCGCAGGATTGATCGTATATAAGGGCCAATGGAATGTGGTAGAAGGTTAAGGAACTCGTGATGACAAACAAAGAATACGATGGAACGTTAAGGAAGGTTCCACTCAGGTGAATCCGAAGAAAGAAAGAGAAGGTCATAGAATCGAGAAGAAGACCATGCGGGGCCCTAACGGCATGGTTGTTAGTCCGAAGGTTAAGGGTTTTCATCGGTAAGGAAAGCAACGAAGAAAAGAGAAAACAGATTGTAACATTACCCCCTCGCTAAGGGTTGAGTTACCAACGAAAACCAGCAGATGATTACTTTCTTATAAATCAAGATACCCTCCTGCCAGAGAACCTGTGATGTTTGCCCAAGTGATGTCATCAAGGGCATCATCATAGTTGTCGAGAGGGGATACGGATCAAGGCGATTGCCTGCGAAGAGGTTGACGACGGTTAACAACCGATGTACAGCAACGGGGGACAGGGACGGGTAAAGGTGGTTGGAACGGTGTAGTGTAATCCCGACGGGGTTGTGATGAATGAGAGGAGGACGAGGAGGGGGAGATTGGTGGAGTAGGACGACGGAGTGGACAGTGGTTTTGGGTATGACCCGGGCTCCATCTGAGACAGATGGGACATTGATAGAACCGACAGGCGGGGCGAAAATGTCCGAGTCGATGACAATGATGACATGCCTGATGATATCTGGGGTGGTCCAGGGGAAGAGGGGTTTCTCCATTATATCCAGTCCATATAGCCTCTACACGAGTCATGACATCGATTTTATTGGGAGAAAGTGGTTCCGAGGACGCAGAAGAGGTTGTAGGATTAGGCCTATCAGCCAGCTCACAGATATATCTGTCAACGTCTCGGAGGAACTCAACCATTCCTAGTTGATGCAATGCGAGAGCAATAGATCCATGTAATTCTTGTTGGATTTTGCGGATGATAGTTCGATAAAAGGCTGCGTGAGCATGAGGGGTGACTGGGTTGGCAAAGAGGGCAAGACGAGACGTTTGTAAAAATGCTCGTTGAAGTGCATGGAGGGGAGATCCCATATCAAGGAAGGCGTCAATAGGAACCGCGTAGTGAGAGTTGGTGAGGTAATGATCAAGAGTGTGGATGTCATCGGCAGAGGGGAAATCCGGATGGAGTCGATGAGCATAGAGAGGGACGTCAACAGAGAGTACTCCTCTAGGAGTGTTGGCGATAGACATAGGCTGGTCTGCCTCGACGAGAGGAGTCGAGGGGCGAGTTTCGTTGTTTGGGGAGGGGGAATTGTTAAGTCCGTAAGAAGCTCTGGCTGCTCGGAATGCGAGATCAAGCGAAGCAGCAGCAGAGGACGAAGAGTTATCAGTACGAAGGTTTTCAAGGTTCAATAGATGGTTTGTTAAAGAAGAAGGAGAAGAAGGACGAGAAATATCATCAACTAAGGTAGAAGGAGAAATGGAAGATTCGGTTGAGATGGTGGGGGAAGGAGGCATTTGGTTAAGTTCGATGGCCATTGTGGTAGCGGTTTCAATGAGGATTGAGAGGAAATATCGTGGGGTGGAGTCTTTTATAGGCATTCAAGGCGGTCTGGGCATTTTTCAGATTCCGTTCTGGGACCCATGAGTCATCTTCTGTGGAGTACCCTTTCCATCAGATCAGGAACTTTTGATGCAATGGAGCTCCCTTGTGACGCAGGATCCGGTCTATTTCATATTCCTCTTCGTTATCTATGAGGTCAGGTGGGGGTTTTGGGAAATTCTTCCCATGGACGGGGTTCTCCCTATAGGGTGATAAGAGCGAAGCATGAAAGACGGGGTGGATCCTCCATGTCTTTGGGAGTCGGAGTTGATAAGTGATAGGGGATAGGGCTTTGGTGATGACAAAAGGTCCTTCTCATTTAGGGGCGAACTTTGGGGAGGTGATAGATCGTTTGAGGTTTCTGGCCTCTAGCCACACCTTATCTCCAGTCTTAAAAGGGAGAAAGGGTCGTCGTGTCCGTGATGCCATTACTTGTCTGACAAGTTCGTGGGATGCTAGAGCTTCATCTCGAGCTGCAGATAGGGATTTGATTCTGGATTTGACAGTGGGAAGGTCGGTTTGGGTGAGAATGGTAGGAAGGGGGCGAGGTTCATATCCCATCATGAGATAGAACGGGGATTGGTTTGTAACGGAGTGAGGTCAGTAATTGTGGGCAAATTCTGCATGAGGAATCATTTCTGCCCAGGATGTGGGGTTGTTGCCACAAAAGATTCGCAGGTAAGTTTCCACTTCTTGGTTAACTCGTTCTGTCTCTCCATCGGTTTGAGGATGATAGGCGGTAGAGAGGGATAAATCGTATTTCAGGAGTTTTCCAAGTTCTTTGGTGAAAGAGGATGCGAACTGGGGTCCGCGATCGGAGATTACTTTGTCAAATAGTCCAAAGTGAAGGAAGACTTTGTGGAAGAATAAGGAAGCTATTCCTTCGGCAGTGACTGTTTTCTTGGTGGGGCAGAGAATTACCCCCTTAGTAAGGCCATGGTCGACCACGACCAGTAAAGAGTCAAAAGAGGAGGAAAGCGGCAGATCGGTGATGAGATCACAGGAGATCTGTTGGAAAGGACGCGAAGCAGAGGAAGGAATGGGGGGAGAGAGGGGGCATGGTAGGGTGTGTATTCGCCTTATTCTGTTGACAAGTCGCACAGCCATCAACATATCGGCGAAAATGGGAGGTGAGGCCGGGCCACCAGAACTCAGAGGCAACTAATTGCCGAGTCTTCAGGTAACCGGGATGTCCTGCGGATTCGTGATCGTGGCAGCGGTGAAGAATAGATCGGCGGAGGGAAGTGTCGTCCGGGACATAGACACGACCTTGGTAGGTGAGAACGCCATCAGTCATTTGCCAGTCAGACAGACGAGAACAAAAGGCGAACGGAACATCCTCATTCATGGATTGGAGGCTTTGGAGAACAAGGGGGTCAGAGGAGGAAGAGGAGGCGATCTTGCAAGAAAGAGCAACGTTGATGACGTTGACAAAGAGAGAAGGTGGGAGAAGAGTAATGCCCTCATTTTCATTGGCAGAGGAGGGAAAGCGGTCTGGGTGTTGAGAGAGAGCATCAGGGCCAGAGAGAAGTTTGCCAGGGACATGGATCATTTTGAGGTCAAAGTCGCTGAGATCTAAAAGCCAATGGGCTTGTCGATGGTTAAGATTCTGAGGTTGTCGAAAATAGGTAAGGTTTTTATGATCGGTGAAAGCTTGGACAGGAAAAGGAGAACCATGGAGGTAATGTCGCCACGCTTTCAAGGCGCGAAGAATAGCAAGAAGCTCCCAGTCATAGATGTCGTAATTTCACTCAGCAGGGGAGAAGGATTGGGAGAGATAGGAGCATGGATGCCATTCGCCATTGGAGTCAGATTAAAGAAGGATACCTCCAGAGGCAAACTTAGAGGCATCGGTAGCGATGGCGAAAGGAGCGGAGAGATCGGGAAGATGAAGTATCAGTTTCGAAAGAAAGAGGGTTTTAAGACGGTTAAAGGCGGTTTGACAAAGAGAAGTCCAACTCCAAGGGAGATTCTTTTTGGTAAGGTCAATAAGGGGATGAGCAACGTTGGAATAATCTGGGATGAATCGACGATAGAAATTGGCAAAGCCAAGAAAAGAGCGAACATCTTTAACCTTGGCAGGGGTAGGCCAGCTTGCGATTCCATCTAGTTTCACTGGATCCATGGCGAGTTCCCCAGGTTTGACTATCATTCCCAGATAATCGACCTCTTGAGTGGCAAATTTGCATTTTTCTAGTTTAAGGTGAAGGTCCAATTCAGTCATGCGTTGGAGAACACGTTTTGTTTGCTCAGTATGAGTCGCTTCATCGGGGGAGAAGATAAGGAGGTCGTCCATATAGATGACGAGCCATCCTTCAGAGATCAAGTCTTGAAAAGAATCATTCATAAAGCGTTGGAACGTTGCAGGGGAATTGGTAAGGCCAAAGAACATGACAATAGGTTCGAAGAGGCCTTTGTGGGTGATAAAGGCAGCCTTCCATTGATGACCGTCTTTGATGCAAACATTGTTATATCCCCACCGTATGTCAAATTTAGTAAAGACTTTTGCGCCTCGCAGTTTGTTGATGAGATTGGAGATAAGGGGAAGGGGATAGGCATCTCGGACGGTATGTTCATTGAGATATCAATAGTCTTGACAGGGACGAAGTCCTCCATCCTTTTTCTTAATGAAGAAGAAAGGAGAGGCTTGGGGGGAATTGGAGGGTCGAATCTTATTGGCTTAAAGGTTTTCGTCGAGGAAGTTTTCTGTAGCTGTTCGTTCCTCAGGGGAAAGTGGGTAGATCTTCCCCACTTTAGGTACAAAAGACTCAGAGAGATTGATTTCATGGTCGTAGGGTCAAGACGGGGGAATGTGATCGGTTGCTTCTTTAGAGAAGACGGAGGCGAATTCAGAATACTCAGGGGGGAGGGAGACCTTTGGTTTTGCCTTTTCCGCAGCCATCGCTAGCTTGGTGGCGGTGGTCAACTTTGCTATGATTGGGGATCCCTTCAGGATATAGCGCAATCCACATCGTATAATACGATGGATCGTTCTGTTGTCATAGGCACAATTGAGAAAAGCAGATTCTTCTTCCCAATCGTTATATTTAAAGAGGTGGGAGTCGGTGATAGCGTTAACATGAACATGTTTCGGAGGAGGAGAGGTGGATTTGAGGAAGAAGGCGTTGTGTCGTTTGGAGTCTTTAGAGTGGAGGGAGAATAATTCCTTCGATTGGTCTAGGGTTTCGTCGATGGCAAGAGTTCACTTGTTCCAGTCGATGGAAGGGTTGGTTTGTTTTAGCCATGGGAGTCCAAGGATTACATTTTCGTTGAGAGACATAACATGGAAAGTATGTTGGAGGGCAATTCCTTTGATGTTAAGGAAGAGGGAGGTGGTATATTTGATAATGCCTTTCTTGTTTACGGAGTTGTCGGCGTTTCGGGCAAAAAGGGGTTTTGGCAGCTTGGTGGTGGGGAGTTTGTGCTTTCGGACAAAATCCCAGTCGATGCAAGAGATTGTTGCACCGCTATCGATTAGGGCTCTGGTGTCGATGGTTTTCAAGGTGTGTGATGGTACAAGGAGTTGAACTGGAATTCTCATGGATGGAGTACTTGATACTTGTACAGCACAGACTTTAGGAGAGGGAGATTCTAACGTCGAAATAGATCCCCCTTTTAAAAATCCAACAATGTGAAGGATATCTTTTGAATACATTCGTCTTCGTCGTCGTCGTCTTCTACTTCTTGCAGTTTCGGCAAGTCTGTTGTGATCTTACACGCTATCTTGCTTTTTCGGCCTTAGTACCCCCTTAAAGGTGGGGTCGCCCCTTACGCCCCTACACCTTTATCTCTTTCCACTTTTATCTTATCTTATCGCATCACGTGACCCTGGGAATGACCCACACGTGACCGTGGTAAACTTCCCCTCATTTCATCCCTTATCTCTGCCTAGACCCTACGGTCCGGCTCCCGACTCTAGACCAACACATGGTAAACGCATTCTCTTAATTACCGTTGGTCCAGACCCTTATCGCATACCCATGACGTCATTACATACTTATCCTATTCCCACACGACGTCATACCCTACGCCCTTAGGGCATACCCTTAGCCCTAGCACAGTCGTTACCATTCCTATATAAACCCTGGCCTCTGGACTCGAACTCTCCAGTTCGATTCTAGTCGTCCAGTATTCTCTATTGTATACTTGCTAGGCAAAGTAAGCCCTAATACGAACCAAGTACAAGAAGAACTCCAAGATTACGATCTTGCACCATCGAGAGCTATACTCTTTTGAGTCATCCTTTACCATCTTCAAAGATCATTACCGCTTTACCTCATTTCTAGAAGATTCTCCTCCTTTTGGTTTAGGCCCAGCGTTACTCCCTGAAACCTTACGTTCCCTAAGTTTAGGTTCGTAACATTATGAAGATAGAGCTTGTGGTGTCTAATGCCGTAGTGGTCTTCTTTGTGGGAATAAATACTGTCTCGTTCGAGAAGCAATCAATGACCACTAGGATCAAGTCATATCCCTGACAGGGTGGCAGATCTGTGGTAAAATTGGCCGAGATACCTTCCCATGGCCCGTTAGGGACAGAAAGCAGGTTTAGCTTTCCAGCTGGGGGCTGGTTCCCTGTTTTTATTTGTGTGCACCTGTCACATTGAGATAGATAGTCATGAACAAATGAGGCCATCTTGGGCCACCAATAGCTTCTTTCTATGAGACCAAGCATTTTAGCGAGGCCTGGATGACCAGTGACTGGTGAGTTGTGACAGTTTTGTAAGATTTTCATTTTTATGTCATCATCTTCAGGAACATAGATCTTATCGTCCTGAAGTAGCACTTCATCTACCTTGTACATATTGTGCTCTTGGCATAGTGTGGCGATTTTGCTTTCCTTAAGCAAATACATTTTTGCCTTGATGAGTTTTAGAATTTCTTCACCTTCATCATGAATTTCAACCCTGGTCTGGGTTCATACTTGCTCTGGCGGGATCATAATAATGCCCTTGTTATCATCTTTGATCCCTTGGGCATGGTCTTCTTGACGACTGAGTGCATTGGCTTTTATGTTAGTAGTGCCTGCTTTGTAGACAAATGCATAATTAAAGTATATGAGCCACTGATACCAATGTGCTTGGTGTCAATTCAGATCTTGACTCTTCATAAAGTATTGAAGGTTAGTGTGATCATTCCATATTTCAAATTGGAACTTCACTTCTTCTAGATAGTGGCACCATATTTCCAAAGTGCATATAATAGAGAGCATCTCTTTGCCAGCAATCAGATAATTGCATTCTTCCGGTGACATTGAGTGCGAAGAGAAGGCAATAGGGTGCCATTTGTCATCTTTAAGTAATGAAAGCACAGCTCCAGTTGCATAATCAGATGCATCTGTTTCTAAATGGAATTGGAAATTGTTATTGGGATATGCCAGAACTGGTGTGGTGGTGAATTTTTCTTTCAGAGTAGCAAAAGAATGTTGTTGGGACTCAGTCCATTCAAACTTGATGTCCTTCTTCAAAAGATCATTAAGTGGACATGCAACTTGCGTGTAGTCCTTGATGAATCTCCTATAAAAATTGGCAAGGCCAAGAAAACTTCTAATCCCTTTAACGCTCGTGGGAGTGGACCATTCCAAAATAGCTTTAACTTTTGCATCATCCATGTGGATACTGTCTTTTCCCACAATCATACCAAGAAAATCAACTTCTGTCTTAGAGAATGTGCATTTTTCCAGTTTCATGAAGTGGTCATTTTCTTCAAGACGTTACAGAACTTCACAAATGATCTTGTCATGTTCCTCCTGCTTATCCATTTTCATAAAGATCATTAGGTCATTGATATACTGTAGATGACAACCATGTTATCCATATCAGTGAAGATTTCATTCATCATCGCTTGGAAAGTGCCAGGATGGACTGTTGCACAGCCTGAAATACATAACAAGGGGTTCATATGTGCCACAGAAGCAGACAAAAGTGGCCTTGCATTTGTCACCTTCTTTGATCTGAACATTGTTGTATCCTCAACAACAACTTAGCTCCTTTTAGTTTATCGACGAGCTGGCCGATGAGAGGAAGAGGATAATTATTTTTAACCGTGTGTTCGTTCAAATAGTGGTAGTCTTGGACCATCCACTTCTTGCCATCTTTCTTAGGCACGAAGAACATGGGGCTTGTTTGTGGAGATTTAGAGGGTCTAATATACCCTCTTTTGAGCTGATTGTTGATGAACGCTGTAATAAATGCTACTTTTTGCCTTATTACTTTCGCTTTCACTACTGATCACTCACTGATCATTTGTTCACCTTATCAGACACTTTCTTGTTATCTTATCTTATCATGATCACATGACCGTGGTAAACTCCCCACTATCTTTTATCTTATCTCTACGCTCTAGACCTTTGGTCTGAGCTCTGCATCTAGACTAACACATGGTAACCTCACTCTTTTACAGTAATTACTGTTGGTCCAGACCCTTATCTGCACACCATGACATCATTCCATACTACCTTACTCATCCGATTCCCACATGATGTCATACCCTATGCCCTCTTACCATATGTAGCATAGTTCCTATATTTGTACCTTGGTCCGTGCACAAGCACTGGACGTACAGTATATATACTGGGACGCCTTTAGATACAGTAAACTCCTTAGTTCATTTATAGTTGATCTCACTTGTCTTCAGCCTTGTGCTAGAGAGTTGCACTTCCCTTCCTGAAGACATCTGCTAGTGTCCTACACACAGCATCCTCAAGCATCAAAGTGATCAAGCGGTCTGCTACGACCAAGTACAATGAGCGTCCTTATTCCCCATTATCCGATTAAGCACCTTTTCTTTCATTGTTGCCATTGCACATTCACATGTCTGTCTTTGATGATCCTTGATACGTTTCAAACACCATAACTTCTTCTTGCTCCTGGGGGTTAAGTCGTATCAATTGGCCTTTCTTTGGCATGAAAGAATCCTTTATGTTAATTGCATGGTCCCAGGGCTTTCAGATCAGCATCCGTTTGCTCTCTTCTTTACTAAGACTTTTAAATAATCATGGTAAGCCATCGGAACTAGATTGGCTTCCATGAGTTTCTTTTCTTCTTTTACGTTGTTTTTATCAGCAGTGGAGATCTCTAATCTCTCAAGCATCGCTTGTATTTTGTATTGCAGGTCTAGCTCTTCTTTTTCCACTAACCAAAGGAAGATGGACTTGTCTTGTAACACATGGCAATGCTGAGGGCATCGGTTAAGCTTTACCGAGCCCGTAGTCCAATCTATCTCCAGGTTGTGTCGTTTGAGCCATGTGTAGCCGAGAATCAGGGAATTCTGTCTGAGATCTGTAACCTCAGTGCTAACATGTTCCTTGTGACCCTTAAAGTCAATAACAATATCTGCCGAATGCGTGATGTGACCAGCGGAGTTCTTTGTGCCATCAATATTAAACACCACAATCAGGTTTCATAAATTTCTTAGGGAAAGTTTTGCGTTCTTTACCCACATTTTATCAATAAATATAGTATCAGCTCCTAAATTGAGCAACGCTTCTATCTTTGTGAAGTCGCTAGGAGTTTCTTGGAAAGCAACATATAGAGGAATGAGGATTTCATTACTCATCTTCACATTGCAGACATAGATATCATCTGGGATTTGAAACTCTTTTTCTTTTTGTTTAGGAGAATTAAGCACTGGTTTTACTGTCACTTGTAAGAGACACTCCTGACGTATGAGAAGAAATGTTCGTTGATTCATCGACACCCATGTCATCAATGGTTAGATAATCAAATCTGTTTTTATGATTTTCTGTTTTTGCCTTCAATCCACCCAGATTAGATCTTAGGCTGTCCCTTTTCCCTTCTTGCCTCTGGAAGTGTCAGCAAAGAATGTGTGGGGTTCTTCAAATGACATTTCTTTTGTCACTTTCACCCAATTGGTGGTGCTTTTATCATCTTCCCAGGATGTTGCTCCGTTGTCAGAGTCGGAGTCTGAATTAGGAGTTTCCCCCTTCTTTCCTTTTTGGGCTTTCTTGCCCTTTTTACAGAAAAACTTGTGTTTCCCACCTAGCCATTTGCAGTTGTGACACTGCACCTTCATCTGTTTACAGTCTTTGACTGTGTGGCCAGACTTGCCACAGTTGAAGCATGGCCCTGAAGTTGTGGCCCCAATGTCCATCGTGTTAGGGTCTTTATGCGAGGATCCAGAGTTTTGGGACTTCTGGAAGTTGGTCCCCTTTAAGATATAGCTATACACCTGATGCAAGGCTCCAATCTCCCTTATCATCAGGATGTATTTAGGCACCCCTAAGGCACAACGGTTGGTGCAGAAAATTTCCTCAATGATCTTTAAGTTCATGTTTCTCTTAAGGAGGGAAATAGCATGAGTGGCATCTACTTTCACCTGGAGGTACATTGCCTCCCATCTGACGCAGAAGTCGTCAATTTGTTGCAACCATTGTTTCATTTTACTGAGCTGGTCACAAGCCCAGTCTACTTGGTTGATGGGACGGAAAAGTCCTTCAACTTCCTCCACCAAGGTGTCCCACTTGTAGGACATTCCTTGGGAGATCCGCATTTGTGTGAATCGTCCTGCAGTTGGTCCTTTTAGCCATGATAGAACAGCAACCACTACATCATAGGATCCAGGTCATACATATTCTTTGTTGATGCTGAGCCAAGCCTGGATCTTGGACCACCATTCTTTAAATTTTCCTTTTTCCCCATTATAATCTCTGGGGTCAGAGAATACTTCTATCTTTCTGGAAAATCCTTTCCCTGATGATAGAGCCGGTTGCTCGTCATCATCTTGCATTGGTGCTGCTGGAGGTGGAGGTGCAACGACCTCTCTTCTTCTTTCTCTCCTTAATTCAGCAATTTCTCTTCTCAGCTCTGAAAGAGCTTGAGTGGTTGCTTGTAGGGTCATATGAAGACCACTAGTGACATTGTCAACTCGTTCAAATCATGCTGTTATCTTGGTGGGTTCATTCATAAGGATGGAATTTTGATGTTTTGGGGTGGCAGTGTTGCCAAGAGCCCATGTGTCAATAAAGTTTTGAGACATTGTGAAGGAAAGGAAGTGGTAATGATATAAAGGTAATTATTCCCTGAAGTGTTTAGGGAGGTGGAGAGTGTGGCATGGGCATAAGATCTTTGCTGTAATCTTTTCATCGTCTGTTGGCTTAAGATGGATGATCTGTTTCCTTTCTTCAACTTTTGTCCTTTTGACCAGTATTACTACTTCTATCTGTTGTTTTCTTTTGAGGTTGAGAAAAGGAATATGACCTTCTTCAACAACTCTCGTGTAATCTTTGCCTTTGTAAGGTGATATCTCTTGTACAGGGGCTTCGAGCAGTTCTTCTAAAGCCTCCTCTTTGACAGTGACCCTTGGTGCTGGTGGTAAATCATTCGGGTTGAACTCAGCTTCGTCAACCTGTGTGTCGTAGTCAGGTAGGGCGGACTCCTGGTCTACCTCTAAGGGGGTTCCTCAATCTACTAATGCATGATAGATCTCAGGTGGGAATTCGCCGTTAAGATCAAAGGGAAACAAGTCACAGTTAATAACATTGACTGTTTGTTGGAATGGTGACAGGGATCTACTTTGGGTCTCACTCAGGTACTGTAGTTCTAAGAATTCTGCTCTTAAGAACTGATTGTTACTGTGCTGGAGTTCTGCTCTAAAACATTGCAACCTTTGGTTAAGGTCACTGAGTGAGTTATGTAATTGCCTGTTGAATGGGCATTAGTGCAGGCGAGTAGGGACGATGAGGAGTGAACGACACTGGGCAAAATCTTTAGCCCATGGAATGTTCCTTGACTTTGATGACACACTTGTCTTTTGTGAAGTCAGTACTTTCTGAGTTTGGTGACGAGGGTAGGATAAGAAGTTTGGTTCTAATGAAACAACCTAATAGACCATAAGCTTTGAGGTCCTAGGCTAATCACTTGAACTCAGGAATAAGGGACTTATGGAGGAGGACATTGTCTCTAGGGAAAGATCCAAGTCCATTTGTATGTTGTGTGATAAGATAATTGCATGATTTTGAAAAGATTAGATTAGATAAGATACAGGAAAACAGATAGGAGAGAAATTGTCATGTTGTTACAGAGGCAAGGCAAGTGCAGCGCATGATCACAGTGAGGCAAGGCGAACAGTGCGTGATTGTGGTAGGTCACAAGTTTCAACAAGGGAGGTGGGCACCTATGGTTCCCGATTTGGGAGCCTTATTAGGCATGGTGTCAAGTGGTGGCGCAATTCATAGTTAGGCTTCTTCAATCGCTTTCCCCCCCACCAGCAATAAATAATGTCCCAAATCCCTACTTATACTTGAGCTGTAAGTAGCTAGCCATGGCTTGGCACAGCTCGGCACGGCACTCGCTGAGGACCATTATGGCCGCCGTGTTCCTTGTAATGCTGCCACTGCCCTATCATTCCTTCCCA
>JBBPQE010000765.1:0-12785 GCA_038092335.1 Boletus vinaceobasis
CTTATCTAATCTTATCTTATCAAGCCACACAATTATCTAATCTCACAACATAGATGTGGACTTGTAACATTTCTTTCTCTTTCTCTCGCACTCACAGATGCTTTCCCTATTTAGTTATATTCACATTCTCACGAGATCTCATCTCATTCACACGTTCATTACCGTATGTCTTCTATTTCATTTCCATCTATACTTCCATTCCTCTCCCACGGTAATCACCGTGCTATGCTTCTCTTCCATTCTGCCACACCATGTGTGTGCAGCACCTATTTAATCTCTGTTATCATATGCCCACATGTAGTAGTGTACAGCTTGGTCTGTGCGCATTATGCCACAGTATATAAACCCCAAGGAACTACTGGACGTCCTCCAGTTTAGTTCTCTTGGTTCTTCCCTTGAGATAAAGTCCCTTCATAAGTCCTCTTCCCAGTATCTAGTGATAAGCCTAGGATCCCTTTGCTATAGGATCTTTAAGGTTGTTTCAGTAGCTGGCATGCGACCCGATATCGCATTTGCAACATCGTATGTTTGTCAATTCAACACTAAACCCGGCTGGGCACATTGGGAGGCCGTCAAGCAAATTTATCACTACCTTCTCAGTACCAAGACCTGGACGCTCATGTTCAGTACCCAAACCTGCGGTCTTGTTGGCTACATGGATGCAGATGGCGCCTCACAGGAACACCAGCACGCTATCACCAGATATGCTTTTCTGGTAGATGGAGCAGCCATCTTATGGGGTTCGAAGAAACAAGAGCTTGTCACTCTCTCCACAGCGGAATCCGAGTATGTCGCAGCCACACATGCAGCCAAAGAAGCCATCTGGCCTCACCGTCTCATTAGTGAGATCTTTAGACCACTCCAACAACCCACCATCCTATATGGCGACAATCAGTCAGCGATCGCACTGACAAAGGACGGTAGCTATCACGCACATACTAAACATATTGACATACAATACCATTTCATTTGTTTCACTGTCGAACAAGGTCACATTTGTTTTCTCTATTGCCCTACTAATAATATGATTGCAGACACTCTTACTAAGGCACTTTCAAGTGTCAAAGTGAAGCATTTTGCATTCGAACTTGGTCTATGCTCTCCCATTTGAAGGGGAGTGTAGGATTTCTATACGATACAAACAGTAGTACATTGATTACATAATTACATCGGACCATAGATGTTTCCTTTTTGTATGCTACACACCTCAGTAACTGTCTACTATAGTGACTAAGGTGAGTTACAGTACACTATCCATTAGCTACACTCTTTACTGACATTACCTTAGTCCTACTGTGTTCAATAGAGGATGAGGGAGATCTGGGCAAGGGTGAGAGGATGTGGAATACTTTAGTAGTCACTATAATATTAGGAATAGATACTGTACCTATAGAATACTCAGTTAGTCACTGTGTAGTATGAAAGGTAGGTAGGTCTGATGTAAGTATCGCTTATGTAATCAGTAGATACCTAATATGGAATAATTCCTACACTCCCCCTCAAACATGAGAGGCTAAGACAATAGACTGTAAGTGTTTGTCCCAATGGATAAAAGATAGTATTAAATGAAAGTATACCAAAGTGTTAAAGGAATGACTTGGTAGTCCATGTAGCAGCATCTTGCGTAGATTGTAGCTCGTCTGTAGTATTGTCAGATAGGTACGCTCAAGTGGTGTCCAAATAAGGAAAGTCGCAGCTCGGGTAATCATGCTCACGCTATGGCTCTTTTGCGTTCACCATCGATCGACTCTAGCAGTGTCATCTTCATGTCTGGCACCTCCAGATCGTTTCCTCGGCTTCTGTACACCATGTACAACATTCCCAGTCAGTTTGATTTGCCCGATTCAGTCCTGAAGCGACCATCTGACTTCGTAGGTTGAATCTTTTGATCTGGGTGTTGTTGCGATCCTGTCTAGCTAGCTCGCAGCGTAGGACTGGAGAGAACACTGGAGCCTCAAAGAAAAGGAAAAGAGGATAAGTGTTTATATGAATAGGAAAAGGAAGAGCTCTCGTAGCGGATGTTGGCAAGGTCGCTTCGTAGACCTTAACTATCTGTCTTGGATCGCACTGGGCTTACTCTGCCAGCGGTATCTCTTCTTCGGTCCTCAATGAATAGGGCAAAGGGGAAAGGTAAGATGCCTGGTACGATGGCTAATCGGAGAAGTAGACTTTATAGCTTCTGAATCCTTAGGAGGACCAATGAAGGGACAAAGACGAGATTGATAACTCTGAGGGACCTAAGTACGACAGAGAGGTCCCTATATATACTAAGAGGAATGGTGCACAGACCATGCTATGCTATAGATAAGGTGAGAGGAAACGTCTAAGTATGGTAAGGAGTGTGGGATATAAAAGGAAGGTAGAGATAAGGAGTTGTCTAGACTCACGGAGATTAAATAGGGCTGGTAACAGTGAGGTATGACGTCATATGATGTCATGATGACATCATGAGTCTGGAGTGGTCTAGGTGATGACGTCATGGGAATACGGAGATAGAGGAAAGGAGAGATAAGATAAAGAGAGGAAGTTATCACGTGATGAGGAATCATGGGATCGTGGGAATGGAGAGAGTTCTCAGGGTCACGTGATGGTTATCGTATGGTATGAAAGGGAATACGAGAGGGATTGTATCCTGTCTCTAGAGTTCGTATCCCGTCTCTAAGGGGTTATTACGGCGAAGTTAAGGAAGGTTAGAGCGATGTCATAACAGGTGTGACTGACACTTTTAGTGTGCAGTTTTATTCTTCCTCGGCGATGCGGCGGGTCAACAGGGTCTGGAGGTCATCTGGGCCATTTTGATGGTGGATTGGGTGACTCAGGTATGTTTGTCACCTTGCCCTTTCGCTTTCTGTGCTGAATCGACTCCTTTTCAGCTAGCGAGGTTGTTTCGACTTGTTTTGAGTCGTGGTGCGCTGCGCTCATTGCGCCATCCTTACCACACCATTTCCCATTGATTCCAACATCTTCAGCATCATTCTCATGTGCCAGTTCGCCCTCAACACCTCTCAATGTCTCCAACTCGTCTGATGGGCCTCCTGGCCTTCCACTTGGATTCGACAACTTCAGATCGACGAAGACTCGCTTTGGATCGTTGCTATGGCATGTACCATGGTCCCTGGAGCTGCCTGGGTTGTTCCGCTGTTGCACTTCGCCCTTGCTGCCTCTCAGTGACTCCAACTTGCCCAACTCACCCTTAAGACCTCCTGAACCTATAACTCGACTTGGCACTTTCGTTTCATTGACACGCCGCTCCATATGGCCTTCATGGTGTCTTGGGTAATTGTCTGGGTCATCGGATACAGCCGTTTCACTGTTTGGTGCATTCAGATCATTTCGAGTCGCTATAGGTGAGTTTCTCTTCTCCCTTTGCTCTAGGCTTTCGCACTCGTGATCTGATGCTACAGTGACTCCAAAAACTGTTCCAATGTTTTGTAGTTTTGGAGTGTATGCAGAATAGCAGTTGTAGGTGTGTGAATGTCGCTTAGCATTGGTGGGAACATATGACGTACAAACCATTGGCTACCTGCTGACCTAACAACCACATGATTTGGCCCAGGGGCTGCTGAGATACATCTATTTTAAGACAGGAACACCATTGGAACAGTTTTAGAGCTTTTAAAATAAATAGGGTATTTGATATATATCAGTACTTAGAGTATCCTTCATTGGCTTTAAGCACTGCCTTGATCCTCCTAGGCATGCTCTCAATTAACTTCTGACACTCCTCAACTGATATCTTCTCCCAATCCTCCTAAATCCTATCCCATAACTCATGAATCCCACTAGGGGGCTTTTCATGAGCTGCAAGCCTCCTTTTCAGATAACCCCATAGATGTTCAATGGGGTTTAGGTCAGGAGACTGTGCAGGCCACATCATAGTCCTGAATTCCTGCTCCCCTAGCCATTCCTTCACCTTTCTACAGGTGTGCTTGGGGTTATTGTCCTGCTGAAAAATGATGTTAGGAGGATTAAGACCATAATACTGCAGAGTATTCAGCAGCTCATCCTTCAAAATCTGAAGGTAAAGGTCACCATCCATCCTACCATCAATTTTGGCAGCATAGCCAACTCCCTGCCAAGTCATACACCCCCACATCATCACAGAACCTCCTCCAAACTTGACAGTTCCCTCCACCAACCTGTTACTGAGCCCCTCACCTGCCTTTTTCCATACCGATTTGCGTCCATCTGACCCTAGACGATTGATTTTGGTTTCATCAGACCATACCACCCTCTTCCAATCATCTATAGTCCAATCTTTGTGGGCATAGGCAAAGTCCAGACGAGCCTTGCAATGTCTAGCAGAAAGAAGGGGGTGTTTGGACTTGACTACTGCCTTCATACCAGATTTTTTCAAGTGAAGGTGGACTGTGTTGGCACATAGAGGCTTGTTAATGATATTGGAGAGTGTTTTGGTCACCTGAACAGCAGTCTCAGCTTTTCCAGAGCTAATAAGATACTAAGCATAGTGAATGTCTGTAGGAGAAAGCTTGGATAGACGACCTCCAGAAGACTTTTGAAGGTTGGAACGCTCCTTGGAACGAAGTCTGGAGATAGTGGCGATGCCTACACCTGTGCTGGATGCAATAGAGCGAATAGAATGGCCAGAATCAAGCTGAGAGAGGATAGTGCTCTTTTGAGTAGCAGAGAGAGATCGCATGATGATGGTGGTTGAAAGCAAAGAAGCGTGAGAATTATTTCAAACTCAGACATTATATTTATATGTGTATCTTTGTTTGTAGCACCAAATAACAACAACAATTCTACTGAAATTTTATGGAATATATGAAAAGCTCTAAAACTGTTCCAATGGTGTTCCTGTCTTAAAATAGATGTATCTCAGCAACCCCTGGGCCAAAGCACGTGATTGTTAGATCAGCAGGTAGCCAATGGTATGTACATCATATGTTCCCACCAATGCCAAGCGAAATTTCCACACCTACAACTGCTATTCTGCATACACTCCAAAACCACAAAACATTGGAACAGTTTTTGGAGTCACTGTAGCTGTCTTGTGGAAAAGCTGCTGGTGCTGTGTAACAGTCTTGTCCATATCACCAAGGAGCTCTTCTTTGTCAAAGAGAGTCAAAATTTCTTGATATGTATCTGGGAACTCCTTGTGGAAGAGTTTGTAGCATCGAGACATCCTCTCAGCTAAAATCCTTGTTAGTACACACATAATGTAGATTGCCTAATGCCTACTTGGTGTTGCAGTGACGATGTCATCATCAGGGAGCCTCGCAAGTTCTTGTGCCTTGTTGGCAGCGAAATACCTCTGGTAAATATTCCAGAGATTGATGGAGTATGTACGGATAAATTGTTTATTGAATCACGAGATCAGTTGTTGAATTGGCATCCCAGTTTGAGCAGCAACCTCACTAAAGTGATTGTAAATGGCAGTAAAACCTTTGTCGAGAGCCACCATGGAAGCTGTGGAGGTTCTGCCAACTGCAAATGACATGAAATCAGGACCCTGACCTTCATCAGCGCCAGCAAATAGCTGTGCAGAATTGGCAGCAGAAAGGTGCTGAAACAACCACAAAGATCAATACTGGATCCTTAGGTCACAACACAAGATCCTAGGGGAGGAGGAATAGAAGGGAGGAGATATCACAAGGTCTTTGCAGGTGAACTAGACTGGGGATGCCAGTCGTCGTCCACAGGGTTTATATAGTATTGGCATGTGCGCACAGACCAAGCTGTGTGTGAGAGTACATGGCTACATAAGTACATAGGGGAACGGAGATTAAATACATGCTGCACACACATGGTGTGGCAGAATGAAAGAGAAGCATAATCATGTGAATGGAATGGAAGCATAGAATGGAAATGAAAAAGAAGTGCATACAGTAATGAATGTGTGAACGAGATGAGATCTCGTGAGAATGAGAATATAACTATAAGTATCTATGAGCGCGAGGAGAAAAGAAAGAAAGTTACAAGTCCACTGTATGTTGTGCGATAGGATAATTGTGTGGCTTGATAAGATTAGATAAGATAAGATCAAAAGAAAAGATAAGGAATGAAATTGTCACTTCATTATAGGTGTGGGGACGATTGTTGACCGGCAGGGGAAGGAGACTTGGGAAGTTGAATGTTGAAGTCTGTTGGAAGAGAGTCTTTGCTTCTGATAGATCCCTCCACAATAGCAGGGAGTTGCCTTTGGCGAGGCGTGGTATCATCAGCAATCAGAATCGTTTCCTTCCTCTGAGGCGTCCATTTGGTCATGGCGAGTTGTTCTACCTGTCGGGCATGAGGCTGCATCGAGGGTTTTAAAGAGGCCCCCTGCAATGAAGTGGGTTTCGTGGTGTTTGCACATTTACTAACGGGTAGACCTGGAAGGCAATCTGTTATGGTGGGCATTGGGACAAGAAGGGTATAACCTTACCAATCATTGTATCTGAGACTATTTGTCCGACAGAAGGCATGGCTGTAGTGACCAAACTCCCTGCACTCCCTGCAGATGGTTGAGGCCCTGAGACTGATGTCGGACCACCTGGAAAATGATCAATTAGAGTAATACCAATGTTAGGAATATGCTTACTGCTACACGTCTCTGTGCTTGATTTATTATTTAAGGTTGGGGCAGGAACGGCCTCCCCTGATTTTTTCAAGAATAAAAAACAATATCAGTATTTTGACTGCAGGAAATAATGTAGAGAAGAGTCATACCGTGTTTACCATCATAAGGAGGGAATGGGGAGCCATCTGCTGAGAATCCAGGGCCACTGAACAGCAAGCTCGCACACTGAATGCTGGCTGGAGTTGAATGACTAGTGTCTGGGCAAATGGGTGGTTGGACCTGGATGGTGGAGTCATTCCCATGCTCAGGAGCAGCACCAAACAATCGACCATGACATGCTTGAGCTTCATGAACAAAGTTTGCATCCTGCGCACGAGGCGTTGCTTTCACAACAGTCCAAAGTCAAGTTGGAGTGAGAACAGGAGGGGGGAACAGTAGGCGGCAACCACCACCAATCTGCTCTTCCATGTTTTCCCCCAAGGGGTTTCAGGGAGGAACATTGTGCGGGTTGCGATCAGCAGCCATGACCCAGTGCCAGAAATGTCAAAGGAAATGAAAACGAAAAATACACTAAGTTGAGACGCACTTTTCACAGAAAATCAAAATACCAAGAATCAGACTTGAAAGCGAGGGGGATTCAAAGTCGATTCCAGCATGGCAAGCATGGGGTGTTATACTAGCCATGCCAACTGATTTGATGGAATAAAAACTTGAGAAGGTGATGGAGATCCCGATCCTGCCATAAAGATGATTGGTGGAGAGGTTGCAGACAGTGTCGAGGTGATTGGAAGCTTCAAGTTGTTTTCCCTCCCTGAGTCTTTGTGGTTCTGGAGACTGATGCTACTGCCGAGATGACATTCCTTACTAAGGTGTGATGCTGACAAACATGAATGGCACTTAAAGTCGACAAAGTTTCTACACAAGAAAAACATATAATGATTTATCTACCAGACATGATCAGATCGTAGATGTACACGGCCTCTGTCAATGCCATCCCCGATGCGGCGAGCTGCATTGCAAATTCCTGAGTTGAAGTGGTGCTCTGCCATGCATCAGCCCCAGTGATTTTGACTATGATTGTGGGTATCTGGGTATGTCTGGACATGTTTCCTTGCAAGTTACATATGAAATCATATCATAGCACAAATCCCTAATGAAATGACAATGTTCTGCATGCTTCTACATTATGATCTCTGACTATAAATGATTTCCGAGCTATGACATACTAGAGCAGATCACAACATAGTGTATTCCAGAAAGTTTATGATCAATTGATATGCTCATAACTGATAACTGATGTTGTCACATGTCACTTGCATCTAGGGGTATCTGATCCCAAATGCGCCCTGATGATGACACAATATACTCGTATCTGTTCACAAATGATCATTTCTGATACAAGAAGCCATATACGACATCTGCTGGTATCTGCTAACTGATGGTAAACCTGTACAGCCATAAAACCAACCCTAGGAGGCACAGTCCGAGCAAGCAAACACAATGGGCAAAAACATGTCCTCGTCAACCCTGAGGAAAATGAAAAAAAAAAGACAATGTGGTGGGTGAGAGAGTGATGTGGGCAAGAGGCAATCCGGGTGAGGCGACTAGCGAAGAACAGAGTGTGCGACTAATACAACAATGCTGGAGTGATAGCTGGATGATGTGATGACAAAGACAGGGAATGGACTGAATTGACATGTTAATGTGCCAGTACAAGTGACAAGGTGACGGCAAGAGATATCTACAGGTTAGTGGAGTGTTCCTTTGGACACGCTGTCGTCCCATGCTTTCTTCTCCACCTGCGGTAGCGTCAGTGCATGTCAGTCACATAAAACATCTGGACAACCTACCAATTCTTTAGCCTCTGTTTTGTATGCCTCAATGAAAGTTAGTAATAGAAACAACACCACTCGTAGAATTAAAAAATCCCTACCTCGCGCTGCTGCTCACTGAGTTGGTAGTTCCAATACATATAGAACTTGTTGCAAGTTCCACTCTTGTTGATCTGTGTGAGCCAGCGCAAAGCGCAAAGGTTGCTAAGTACCACCAAGTTAGTTGTGAGCCATTCTAAGTTAGATTGCTTACTATGCCATTTTGTTCTTTGTTGGTCGCATCTTTATTCTCTGGTTAGCATTCATTTTGCCTTTACTTCCTCCTACACCATCCCCGTTCCCTTCATAAATCTCATCTTTGTCTTTAGCCATGAACTTGGGCACAGGGGGGAGGGGAGGAAGCTTGAGCATCACAGACCTCTTTGTAAAAGTGGAACTATGATGCTGTTAGTATATTTAACATAGTAGAAAAATAACCTACAGTGGATTGATAATAATAGGAGTGGCAGTTGCAGCATCATCAGACAGCGTTGGAACAACTTCAGTTGGAAGCACCACAGAGGTTAGAGTTGGAACATCCATGGATGGTTCCAGGTTGGAATCCGAGGCAGGAGTGGTAGGTGGAGAGGAGGGATTGGAGGGACTTGAGGCCAAAGCAGAAGGACTGACACTGCCTGGGATTTTGGGTATGTCCCCTTCGTCCACTATTGACGACACCAAAGGAAGTGTTGCAATGGGACCTTGTACAGGAGACGAAAAGGTAGTTGGCAAAGGGGGGAAAGCAGCAGACTCGCTTGAAGACAACTTGCTGGTCGAAACATCCAGCGTCATGGCTGGCATTACTGTAACGAAGTGACAATTTCTCCTCTTATCTTTTTCTTTGATCTTATCTTATCTAATCTTATCAAGCCACGCATTTATCTAAACTCACAACATACGCTGGACTTGTAACATTCCTTTCTTCTTCACTCATGCTCACAGACGCTTATAGTTACATTCTTTTCTCACGAGATCCAATCTCGTTCACACGTTCATTACCATATGTCTTCTCTTTTAATCTCCGCTTTATGCTTCCATTTCTTCCCACAGTTATTTCTGTGCTATGCTTCTCTTCCATTCTGCCACACCATGTGTGTGCAGCATATATTTAATTACCGTCTTCATATGTCCCCATGTAGTAGTGTACAGCTTGGTCTGTGCGCATTATGCCACAGTATATAAACCCAAGGAGCCCACTGGACGTCCTCCAGTTTGGTTCTCTTGGTTCCTCCCCTTGAAACCTAAAGTCCCTCTTCCTTGAGTTCAGTGATAACCTAGGTGCTAAAAGCTTAAGCACTTCAAGGTTGTTTCAATTACTGGAGAGGTCTCCCAGGGAAAGTTATCTGCTGACCAAGACACATGTTAGTATGTTCAAGGAGGTCACATTTTACTAACCTTTAATTTTTTTCTCCATCATCTCAGACTTGAGTGGTTTTGCCTTGCACTTCTTGCTGACATTGCCAGCTTGTTCGTTGATGGTTGTGGTAGCTTCCTCCTCTTGCTTGACTCTGTGACTTGTGAGCCAATTTCCTTGGTTGTCCAGGTTGTTGCGGACCCAGCCAGGGTAGTCGAGTGAGCAGAGAAGGTCGATCTTCCAGTCAGATTCTGCTAGCTGAAGGAAAGGGAAAGACTTGTATGCGAGTGAGTAGATGAGGTCTTTGGCAGAGGCTTTGGCTTTGCCCCAGCTCCTGGGAGCCATGTTCTTGGTGACGAGTTCTGCCCAACAACCTTGAATCATCTTGTGAATGGCTTTGAGGGTTTCATCGGAGATTGTGTTCCCCTGCTCATCTTCTATGAATGCGAATGTGTATCGGGAATCGCCGTGAGCCTCAGGAGTGTTCATCCACATGTTGTATTGCCTTTGGGTCCAAAAGTGGAGCTTCGGGTACATTTCAGCACTCTTTGCTTGTGAGCTTGTCGGTTTTTGTAATGATACAGACAGTTGATCCAACATCATCCTAGATGATGTAATATAGTCAGCCTGAGGGACAGATGATAATGACTTACTTCAGAGTATTGTGCTCAGTGGTCACCTTCACAAGCTGTGTCTTGAGTGCCTTGCAGCGCTCTTTAACAGCAATATTTTCCTGCATATATGCCTAATCAGTGCATATAAAGTAATCAGTGCTTATCTGCCTTGTCGCTTACCTGTGAGTGGCCAAGTGGTGGCTGATTAGGATTAATTGGATTTAAGTTCGTTGCTTGAGAGATTAGAGGGGTGGCAGCCTGATTAGGATTATAGAGATTAAAGTTCATCGCTTGAGAGATTAAGGGGGCGGTGGCACCGCATCCAAACATGTCCCCATCGAGCATGTTCTCAGAGAAACCTGTAGTAGCATTAGTGGAGAATCCATTAATGGTATTTAAGCAGGAGAAGTCATAGTTCACATTCATTCTCAACTGGAATGGGGGCAAAGGGATGTGTGGAGGAACAAGAAGTAATGTGTAGGACACAGGGGATATACAGTTTCAGTAACTCCAACTCGGCTAAGTCCGGCTGTGCTAATCTATGAAATTTGGTTACTTTCTGATTATAGTATGGCCAACCCAATTGCCATGACTGACCCAATTGCTGAGCTCCTCATGCTGAAAGCACCCCAGATCTACATGTCTGGGGACACCATATTGTTAGATATTGGTAATGTTGTTCCTGGCTGGGAAACCTACACGTTTTCCTTGGATACCGTCCACCCTAGAAAGAAGGTAAGCAGCCTTTCCTCTTTTTCACTATTGACTTCACTCTCTCCAGAAAATCATACTGCAAATCAAGCATCCTGCCATCGATACTAATTCTAAGTAAGTGATGTTATCAACCACAAAGCAATGTATTAATCTGATCACAGGCAAGTACAAATGGAAAATGGGATCATATCTAATGAGATGCTGGTCGCTGCCACATTGTAAGTACTATTGTTTTATTCAAACCATGGTGTACTGATACAATATACAGACAAACGGACGACCCAAATGACAAAGTGCTTACTGTTCCTGTCAAAGAAGAACCCAAGGACGAAGAGATATCCATTGATAGCACAGGTGACTATATTTGGTGCATTGGAAAACATGAATAAGACGTATCTAACTATCTTGATTACAGTTGCCCAGTCATCCCATGCCATCTCCTTGTCCGTCAGGAGATATCCCACAATGCCTACTATCCTTCAAGATATTTAATACGTACTTTTGACCCTTTCTTCCTTCCTCGCAAGATTTCCGAAAAAAGGCTGTCACTAGAGGAGTATAGGGAGAGGTTGAATAAACGTCTGTGGTTGATGTAGTCACTCTAATCTGTCCTTTGTTACACTCTGTCTTTGTACTGTGCTGTCATACTTTGTCATTGTACTGTTATTCAAGTGTTTCTTTCTTGCCCTTGAGACTGGAATAATGAAATCAAAGTGTATTTGAGATGTGCAAAAACATGTGTGGGAAGCTACTTGACATCCGCATCATCGTTGTCATCATTCTCATCGTCCCCTGGCTCTGAGAAAATACTGTAGGGTACCCCAAGGTCCAAGATATCTACTCCTGGCTTGTCAACCATACAAAAGAAACAGCCTGCGGCCCCATCTGGCAAGATTAGTATATGAGGAATCATTGCAACAATGCTTTGGATGTTTTTGATGTTGCAAATGAAGAGGTTGTCCAGTAAGAGAGACGCTGCAAGAACTTGTGAAGAGAGGCATAGAAGCTCAGTATCTGATTCTGAATAAAGTTTGAGTATGGTGACGTCTGTAAAAGACCAATCCTCCTGGGCACCGGGTGCAGATTGAATAGCGAGTCGAGTGAAGAATTGGACTTCTCCGACTCGAACTGTGTTGTTATAGAGAAACTATAGAAAAGATATATAAGTGTGTCAAACAGGCTAGCGAGAGGTGCACCTTAACATTTCGGGAGACTCGTAAGTTCTCGTGTGACTTGAGTGTCACCCTCCAGGCTGAGCAAGCGATTTGCCCATTTGAAAGGAGTAGCCTTGCCCATTTGTCGAAACGAGGTCTCTTGAGTGGGAGGAAGATAGTTGTGTAAGACTTGAGTGAGAGTATCGTCTGGAGAGACAGGGTGCTTTGACTGTTTACGAAGGAGGACATAACCATCACCAAGGTCAATGGAACCACAAGGAAGTCCCTTTGGAGAGGTGTTGAGCTCAGGCATGATGGAGAGCAGGGTATTAACTTGGGAGCGGCGAATGCCCTCTTGGGCAAGGTTGGCATATAGTTTCAATGGTTGACGAATTTGTTGACCTACAGTGACTCCAAAAACTGTTGCAATGTGTTGGTATTTTGAAGAGATGCCAGTGATGTGAGTGAGGGTGTGGGAATTATGCTTAGTCATAGTGGGATAAAATAGAGTAGACATATCTGGCTTGCCATTGGTACCCTGGTCATGTGATTTGG
>JBBPQE010000766.1:0-12783 GCA_038092335.1 Boletus vinaceobasis
GAGTGAGGTCACAGCCCTATGCAAAGAGCACAATGTGTGCCTGGTTGAAGAGATGCTATATCGGGAGGACAAGATTTACGTCCCTGATGACGATGAAATAAAAATGAAAATTCTAAAGAACTGCCACAACTCTCCAGTCGCTGGTCATCCAGGTCTTGCTAAGATGCTTGGCCTTATAGAAAAGAGTTACTGGTGGCCCAAGATGGCCACATTCACCCACGATTATCTATCTCGTTCTGACAGGTGCACACGAATGAAAACTGGAAATCAGCTGCCAGCCAGCAAACTAAAGCCACTTCCTGTTCCTAACGGACCATGGGAGGATATCGCCACAGATTTTACTACAGATCTGCCCCTATGTCAGGGTTATGACTCAATCCTGGTGGTCATAGACCGCTTCTCAAAAGAAGCAATTTTTATTCCCATGACGAAGACAGTAACCACGCTAGACACGGCGAAACTCTATCTTCACCACATGTGGAAGAATCACAGTCTCCCATGTTCAATTATATCAGACTGTGGCCCGCAATTCGCCTGGCAAGTGATGCGAGAAGTGTCCTCTAGATTGGGGATAACGACTAAATTATCCACCGCTTTCCATCCACAAATGGACAGGCAAACGGAATGGATGAACTGAGATCTCCAGCAGTATCTTTGGTTATATTGTGCTGAAAAACAAGATGAATGGGTTGACTGGCTACCACTCGCCCAGTTTTCATATAACTTGAAAGTTCACATGAGTTCAAACAAAACACCCTTTGAAGTGTCACAGAATTACATCCCACGCATGGGAATAGAACAACATACTTCCACTCACGTACCAGCCACTGAGCAATTTGCCGAGACTATGGCAGACACACTCAAAGAAACAAAAAAGAATTTATTAAAGGCTCAAGAGCAAATGAAAGCTTAAGCCAATAAGCACTGGAGCAGTGCTCCTATCTATTCAGTTGGCGACAAAGTTTGGCTCGCCACAGAAAACTTGCATTTGACACGCACATCTAAAAAGCTCACAGAGAAGTTCATAGGACCTTTTCCGGTAATCGAGATGATTGGAGATAATGCGGTATGCTTGAAGCTGCCGAAAACTCTGAAAATTCACCTGGTCGTGAACATCTCAAGAATAAAACCTTATAAAGAAAGATTAACGGGACAACCGGTTACTAAACCCAGCCCGGTAGAGGTTACCGATGACAGAGACATTGAATGGGAAGTTGACTTCATTGTTGATTCTCGTTTGAAGAGACATAAGTTGGAATACCTCGTCCACTGAAAAGGCTACAATGTCGAAGACCATACCTGGAAACCCACGGAGAACTTGAAGTCAGCGCAGGATGCAATGAAAGACTTTCATGCTCTTCGGCCCAATGCTCCGAGACAACTTTCCATGACCTTTGCACAGTTTAAAGGTTTATTTAACCCTTATGTCAACTACACGGAGGCCAGTCCATCCTTGATACCCTATAATCGCCTGGAATGTGATTCCTAGAGGGGGGGTAGTGTAACGAAGTGACAATTTCTCTTCTTATCTTTTTCTTTGATCTTATCTTATCTAATCTTATCAAGCCACACATTTATCTAATCTCACAACATACGCTGGACTTGTAACTTTTTTTTCTTCTTCTCTCGTGCTCACAGACACTTATAGTTACATTCACTTTCTCACGAGATCTCATCTCGTTCACACATTCATTTCCATATGTACTTCGTTTTAATTCCCATCTATGCTTCCATTTCTTTCACACAGTTATTACCGCACATGCTTCTCTTCCATTCTACCATACCATGTGTGTGCAGCATGTATTTAATTATCATTCTTCATATGTCCACATGTAGTAGTGTACAGCTTGGTCTGTGCGCATTATGCCAGACTATATAAACCCCAAGGAACTACTGGACGTCCTCCAGTTTAGTTCTCTTGGTTTCTCCCCTTGAAGACCATAAGCGTAGCTCAATCCCCTCCTCTCCTTTATGGTTCAACATGTGCAGCCTAGAGTGGCCTAACCAGCCAATCTTATGAAGTACGACCTTCGAGGTTGTTTCAATCATATCCCCTACATTCCTGAGTTCAAGTGATAACCTAGGTCCTAAAAGCTTAAGGACTTCAAGGTTGTTTCAGACTCTGACTCTGATGAAGAACCCTCCTGAGAAGAGGTAAAAAGTGCTCAGAAGAAACAAGCATGGGTCTGTGTGATGAAAGGGATGTCCATCTAAAGGGAAAAGGCAAAGCCTAAGAACTGTATAGGGTGGTTCAAAGGCGGAAATTACAAAATCCAAAAATAGGTTTGATAACTTAAACATGGAGGAAACTGACTCCAACAGCTCCATGGACACTATTTCTCTTACATCAGAGGCGACTCCTAGTGAGTGCGGCAGGGACAATAAACCTGTGCTTAATTCCTCTCATCAGAAAGAAAAAGAAAACCCTGATATCTATGTTTGGAATGTGAATCTGAGACGAGAGATCTTAATCCTGATTTGTATTGCTTCAGAAGAAACTCCCAAGGATATGCTCAAGATAGAAGCATTACTTGATAGTGGAGCTAATACCATATTTATCGATAAGAAGTGGGTCGCTAAATGAAAGCTTCCTCTTTGTACATTATGAAATCCCATTGATGTCCATAATGTGGATGGTACAAAGAATCAGGCTGGCAAGATAATGCACAGTGCTGATATAATTATTGATTTCAAGGGACACGAAGAACGTGTTACTGCAGAAGTCATGGATCTGGGATTGAATTCCATGATTCTTGGATATACATGGTTAAAATGCCACAACCCTTGTGTTGACTGGGTCACAGGAGATGTTGAGTTGACAAGATGTCCTCAACACTGCCATGCTTTATAGCCAGCTCCCGTCTTCACTTAGTTAATAGAAAAAGAGGAACGAGATCTCCAATATAAAATCCAAGCAGTATTAGAATGGTTAGAAATAGCTGCCACTGAGAAAAACATTCCAAAAGAAGAAAAGAAGCCTATGGAGAAGGAACTCATTCCCAAGGCATATCATGGTTATTTAAAGGTCTTCTCAAAAGGAGAAAGTGAATGCATGCTGATAAGAAAACCATGGGATCACACAATAGATATGAAAGAATCCTTTGTGCCAAAGAAAGGCCAATTAATACTGCTATCCCCATTGGAACAAGAAGAGGTCATGGCATTCATTGACAACCAACTTAAAAAGGGTTATATCTCAATGAACACATGGTTAAAAACAATTACCTGCTGCTATTGATCAGACAACTTGTGGATAAACTAAAAGGAGCTAAGCTCTTTACAAAAATGGATTTGTGTTGGGGCTATAACAATGTTTACATCAAAGAAGGTGTTGAATGGAAGGCCACCTTCATTTGTTTCCAAGGAGCTTACAAGCCTCTTATAATGTATTTTGGGTTATGCAGCTTGCCTGGAACTTTCCAAGTGACGATGAATGAAATCTTTGCTGATATGGATGGAGTAGTGGTCATCTATATTGACGATCTTATGATCTTTACGAAAACAGATAATCAAAAAGAACACAATGACATCATGTATGAAGTACTGCGCCACTTTGAAGAAAACGATCTCTTTGTAAAACCAGAAAAATGCACTTTCAGTAAGACCAATGTTGATTTCCTTGGCATGATTGTGGGAAAAGATGGAATTTGCATGGATGATTCCAAGGTCACTGCAATTCTGGAATGGCCTGAACCCACTAATGTGAAAGGAGTTAGAAGCTTCTTGAGTCTCGCCAATTTCTACTGTCGCTTCATTAAGGACTACGCACAAGTCACACGTCTGCTTAATGATTTATTAAAGAAGGACACAGCATTCATTTGGTTCTCCTCACAACAACAGGTGTTCAACACACTTAAAGAAAAGTTTACAACAGCTCCCGTGCTGGCTTATCCAGATAACAATTGCCAGTTCTGTTTAGAAGCTGATGCATTAGATTATGCAACAGGAGCAGTTCTTTCTATATTTAAAGATGACAAATGGCACCCAGTTGCCTTCTCTTCACATTCAATGTCGCCAGAAGAACAGAACTATCCAATTGTGGATAAAGAGATGTTGTCTATAATCTGTGCACTAGAAATCTGGCATTACTATCTGGAAGGTGTGAAGTTCCAATTTGAGATCTGGAACAACCATGCCAACCTACAGTATTCTATGAAATTGCAAGATCTAAATCATCGGCAAGCCCAATGGTATCAATGGTTGACATACTTCAATTACTTATTCGTCTACAAGCCTGGTGCTACTAACATAAAAGCTGGCACACTCAGCCATCACGAAGATCATGCCTTTGGCATAAAAGGCGATAACAAGGATATTCTTATAATATCGTCAGAGTGGATACAAACTCAGACCAGAGTTGAAATCCATGATGAAGGCAAACAAATCCTAAAACTCATCAAAAGCCAGATAGTTCTGCTCAAAGAGGGTGAAGTGATTGATTTGTGCCAAAAGTATGGTGCATGCAGGGTTGATGAACTGCTTTATTGGGACCACCAGATCTACATCCCCAATTCTGATGACATAAAAATGAAAATTCTTAATCTATGCCATAACTCACCCGTTACTAGTCATTCAGGGATAGCAAAGACACTTGAACTGATAGAGAGAAGTTATGGGTGGCCCAAGATGGCCTCATTTACCCATGAATATTTATCTCGTTGCGATAGGTGTGCACAAATGAAAACCAGAAACCAACCCAAAGCAGGATTGCTCCACCCCTTGAAGGTCCCACAAGGGCCATGGCAGGATATATGTTAAAGTCCGAAGGTCTGGAGGAGCAGAGCTGTAAAGTCTGAGAGAGTCCGGAGCTCAGTCGCTGCCTAAGTCGGGTGAAACAATTGTATATGTATTTATCTGTAAAGTCTGAGAGTGTCCGGAGCTACGGTAATCAGTCTAAGGTAATATGTATAAAGAGATCTTACCCACCTCAGTCGCTGCCTAAGTCAGGCAAAACAACTGAGGTGCTAGATGAGAGAACTAGCTAATTTATAGTATGTGGTTAAGGCACACTCGTACCGAGAAAGTATGCGAACCTGACACAATTCCGATAGGTATGTAAGTGTCATTACTGAGTGGTAGTGGTACTCCAGAGGAATCCTCTGGAGTTCTACTTTACATCTCCAGAGCGTTCTCTGGAGTTGCTTGCATTTTGTCAATATATCCGCAGATTTTACCATGGATCTGCCTTTATCTAATGGATTCGACTTGATCCTAGTGGTCATTGATTGTTTTTCCAAAGAAACTGTATTTATCCTGTGCAACAAGACTGAAACAGCACTTTCTGAAACAACCTAATAGACCTTGAGCATTGGGATCCTAGGCTAATCACAGAACTCAGAGGAGAGGGGACTTTAGGACTCTAGGGTAAAGACCAAGAGAACCAAACTGGAGGACGTCCAGTGGGCTCCTTGGGGTTTATATAGTGCGACATAATGCACATAGACCATGCTGTACACTACTACATATGTACATACGAAGACAGAGATTAATAACATGATGCCACCATGAGGTGTGGCAGAATGGAAGGGAATCATAGGTGGTAATAACCATGGGAATGAAATGGAAGCATAAGACGGAAATGAAAAGAAGAACATACAGTAATGATTGTGAGAACGAGGTTGGATCTTGTGGGAACATTAATGTAACTAAATAGAGAAAGAGTGTCTGTGAGTGTGAGAGAAAGAAGGAAAAATATACCAAGTCCATTTGTATGTTGTGTGATAAGATAATCACATGTTTTTGATAAGATCAGATAAGATAAGATGAAGAAAATAAAATAAAAGAAATTGTCACTTAATTACACTTTCCATGGCTAAACTATTTCTCAACCACATGTGGAAAAACCATGGACTTCCCACGTCTATTATATTGGACCAAGGACTGCAATTTACATCTGCAGTAATGCAGGAAGTGTGTAAGTGTCTCAGCATAAAATCTAAATTATCCACCACGTTCCATCCACAAATGGATGGACAAACCAAATGCATGAATAGAGACCTGCAGCAGTATCTTCATTTGAGATGTCTTCAAAGAAAACCCCCTTTGAAATTTCCTGGAACTATGCTCCTTGTATGGGAATTGAACAATGTGTTTCCAAAGTGCCAGCTGAAACAACTTTGAAGTCTTTAAGCTTTTAGGACCTAGGTTATCACTTGAACTCAGGAAGTGGAGGATATAATCTTAAGGGGAGAAACCAAGAGAACCAAACTGGAGAGCGTCCAGTGGTCCCTTGGGGTTTATATACTGTGGCATACTGCACACAGACCAAGCTGTACACTACTACATGTAGACATATGAAGAACGGTAATTAAATACATGCTGCACACACATGGTGTGGCAGAATGGAAGAGAAGCATAGCATGGAAATAACTGTGGGAAAGAATGGAAGCATAAAGCAGAAATGAAAAGAAGTACATATGGTAATGATCATGTGAATGAGATGAGATCTCGTGAGAAATGAATGTAACTAAAAGCGTCTGTGAGCATGAGAGAAGAAGAAAGGAAAGTTACAAGTCCAGCGTATGTTGTGAGATAAGATAAATGCGTGGCTTGATAAGATTAGATAAGATAAGATCAAAGAAAAAGATAGAAAGAGAAATTGTCACTTCGTTACAGGGGTCATCTCCTTACATCCCTTTTCATCATTTGTATCTTATCTCATCACATCATGTACAAATCCTGGGAATGACCCACATGTGATCATGGTAAAACCACTATCTCTTATCATACATAACACATTCTCTTCTCACCCTGTTAAAGTCCAAAGGTCCAGAGGAGCGGAACTGTAAAGTCCAAGAGAGTCTGGAGCTTAGTCGCTGCCTAAGTCGGGCGAAACAACTAACTGTGTATTTACCTGTAAAGTCTGAGAGAGTCCGGAGCTATGGTAATTGGTTTAAGGTAATATATACAAAGGGATCTTACTCACCTCAGTCACTGCCTAAGTCGGGCAAAACAACTGAGATGCTAGATGAAAGAACTAGCTAATTTATAGTATGTGGTTAAGGCACACTCGTACTGAGAAAATATGCGAACCTGACATTATTCCAATAGGTATGTAAGTGTCTTTACCAAGCGGTAGCAGTACTCTGGAGAAATCCTCTGGAGTTCTATTTTACATCTCCGGAGCATTCTCTGGAGTTGCTTGTGTTACGCGAGTGCGTCAACAAAAGCCCAATGTTGGTTGACTACACTCTCGGCACTCAACGAGTCCGAGGAAGTCTTGACTACACTCCTGGCACTCAACGAGTCCAGGGAGGTCTTCGAGGTATCTCCTTATACAGGAGGGAGGGATGAGTGCGTATCCTGGTAAGGGATCGCAGGAGAAGTGAGCGGAGGGATAGAAGTCAGGAGTAGAGCGTCTCCGACAGCGAGCTTCGATCAACACAGATTGGCGTAGATTAAGGTTAAAGAAGAAGTACATGAGAAACTCCGCCTTAAATACTATCTGACAGGTCTAGGGCCGGCATGTTCTTAAATAGGAGAACTATATGAGTGACTCGGGAAACAATCCCTGTGAGGCAAACAATGGAGAGGGATACGAGTCCTGAATTAGAGATCAGGACTTAAGAGGGACAGGGTCCGAGATTAATCTCGGGAATAGTAAGAAAATATACGAGATTAAATAGGTCCAGAATGGAAAGGGTCCGGGGGTGCAGCAGGATTGGAGAATAGCTCCATCTCCAATAGTTCCGCCCAAGCTGTGTCTGGCACAGCCAGGTCGAGTCCTAGTCCAGAGAAGAGGGTTCATCCGGAATGGGAGAGATAAGTGGTGTCTGGTGAGACGGGGGGAAGCCTTAGAGGAAAACGATAGGGGTCCACCACATTTGTAACATTACCCCCGTTGTAGTCCTGAAGTTCCATCTTAGGAACTCCTATCTCCCTTGTTGATCTTGTAATTGGTGAGATCCCAGGAATGGGGGTCCATGTCGTTGTAGGTGCAGACCTGGGCCTGGTGACCCTCCTCTCCACAGAGAGAACAACATTGTCGAGGGCAGCGGTATTGAGGGTGGCCCGGAGCACTGACGTTGCAGATGGGATAGGTGTATCGGGGACAGTTGACCTGTACATGGGATATGGAATTACATTGGAAGCAGAGAGGGGGGACGAGTTGGGTGAGGCCAGGCCGAGGGGGAACAGAGTCTGGTAATCAGCGGGGGTTCTGTCCCATAGGGGGTTGGGTAGGAGGACCCATGGCTGTGGTACGTACGCCAGGGGAAGGGTCTGAAGCGGCATGTGCAGGAGTGGGGGTTCTCCTGGGTACAGGAGACACAGCGGGGGCACTGCTTTCATTTGTAGTTCCCATAGGGGGGGTAGTACAAGGGGGTTGGGAAGGGAGCCCGGCGGATAGGATGACGGCCCCACGGTGACGGAGGGCGGGGCGAATGGCATTGTGGACAATGGTCCCATTGGGGGTTGTAGATACAGGGTTGGGAATAGGTATGGGAGAGGGTGAGTGGGGTTGGCCCTCGGGGTTACTTGCGACAACAGTGGAGTTGAAGTAGGAGTCTGAGTTATTGTCAGCATCGCTTCCTCCAGTTGTGCCAGTTGGAGCCATAGCTGCTTGTCAGGGGAGGCGGGTTCGGGAATGGGAGGTAGGGAGTTGGAACCCTCTAATGAGCTCCTCAATGAAGGGAGGGGGGGTAAGCTCTCAAGGTACGTTGGCAACTCGTCGAGCACGGGGGTTGCCGATAACTGGTTCATCTCTAAAGTAGGCATCCCGTTCTTCCTCGGATAGTGAGATGAGGACAGGTCGGAGGATAGCGTTGGTGAGGTGGGTGGGGAGGAGGAAAATACATCGGTCAAGTCCTTCAATGTAGCATAGGTCGAGGACGAGGTTTCTGGCTTCGACCAATGCTTGTTCCACAACCACCGCGGTCGTAGGAGCGTTGGGGGTCGAAGTGGAGTTGGAGAATAGAGGGGGGGTGGTGGGGTGCCAGGTGATGTGACAGAGGATAGTACAGACGGTGGCATAGAGGCAGAAGAGTCGGACCAGATAGACGAGGGTGTCATTGGTGGAATAAAACAGAAGGGCTTGGAGGGCTTGTTGCACTTGCCTGTTTTTGAGTAGGGAGACATAGAGAAGTCGTCGAGCATATAAGGGAAGGCGGGAAAGTCTGACCGCGAGAGGGGTGGAAGTGGGGGGAAAGGATATAGAGGACTGGGGTTCCGCTCTAGAGGTTTTTCCTCTTTTTATACTCTCGAAGGATTGAGTCAGCATTCCCAAAGTTTCCTTTGGGTTCCCAAGTTCGTTCTGCATCGGAGTATCCTTTCCAGTGCACTAAGTATTGCCTCCGGTTATTGGTTCCTCGATGATTGATGATTTTTTCGATTTTGTATTCCTCTTCCGTCCCAATTAATTCTGGTGGAGGGTGGGGGAAGTTAGGTCCATATTCGGCAGTATCCTTATAAGGGGATAGAAGGGAAGTGTGGAAGACGTTATGGATCTTCCACTGCTTTGGTAATTGAAGCCGAAAAGCGACTGAGGAAATTACTTCTGAGATGGTAAAGGGGCCAGTTCGTCGGGGGGAGAACTTCCGGGGTGTTTGAAATTTGAGGTTTTTTGTTTCTAACCAAACTTGGTCTCCTTTCTTCCATGGTCTAAAGCGGGACGAGATTCTATCCTTCATCCGTATTTGGGCAAGTTTATGCGCAGCTTCGGCTTCTTTTCATGCATCCTCAATGTGGGAGAGCCGATTTTCAAGCACGGGGAGAAAGGTCTTTCCTAGAGTGGGGTAGGACTGTGGTTCATATCCCATGATCAGGGAGAAAGGGGTTTTTCTGGTTACTGAGTGTACAGCTGAGTTATGGGCAAATTCAGCAGAGGGGAGGAAGTTCAACCATTGGTGGGGTTGTCCATTGCAGAATATGCGAAGATAGGTTTCCAGTTCTTGGTTGTAGTGTTCCGTTTCTCTGTTGGTCTGAGGATGGTAGGCGGAGGATAGGGAGATATCGTATTTCAGAAGGCGAGCAAGTTCCCGGGCAAATGCAGAGGCGAACTGTGGTCCGCAGTCGGAGAGTAGTCTGTCGTGTAGTCTGAATCTTTTGAAGACATTTTTGAAGAAAAGATCGGCTATTCTGGCCGTGTCCACCATTTTTGAACAAGGAGCGAGAATTACCCCCTTACTAAGACCATGGTCGACCACAACCATAATAGAATCAAATCTGTCGACCAGGGGAAGATCGGTGATGAGGTCGATGGAAATATGTTGGAAAGGGCAGCAGGATTCCATAGCGACAGGGTGGAGAGGTGGTACGGTGGGGTGGGTCTGAACCTTATATGCCTGGCAAGTAGCACATCTGGCGACGTACTTTCGAATGTAGGAGGAGAGGCCGGGCCACCAGTAGTCCTTGGCGAGGAGGGCAGTAGTCTGGAGATGTCCTCCATGACCACCCTCGAGGGAGGAATGGATGGATGATACCAAATCCTTGCGGGCCTCTTCAGGGATATAGAGCCGATCCTTGAAATAAAGACATCCTTCAGAGAAGGACCAATCTTTGGGCGAGGAACGGTGGAACAGGAGTTCCTCGCTTTCCATGCGGTGCAAAGCTGTAATCACCAAGGGGTCGGAGGTGGAGGAATCTCGGATTTTATCCAAGAGAGCGAGGTTGATGGCGCGAACGTGATGGTCAAAGGCGAAGGAAGGGAGTAGCTGTACCTCGGCATTATCTTCCGAGATATTGACATTATCTCGTCAAGAGAGCACGTCTGTGGGTGCCATCTTGGTTCCTGGGAGAGCGATGTATTCCAGGTCGAAGTCCTGGAGGAATAATAACCATCTGGCCTGTCAGTGGGATAGTTTTCGAGGTTTCTTGAAGTATGTAAGGTTCTTGTGATCCGTGAGGATGGTCACGGGGAAGGCTGATCCTAGAAGGTACTGTCTCCATTCTTCCAAGCCTCGAATGACGGCTAGGAGTTCTCGGTCGAAGATGTCATAATTCCTCTCAGCAGGTGCGAAGGTTTGGGAGAGGTATCAGGGAACATGAGTACTGGTTTCATGGTGAATGCGACCTGGAGCACTTGGAAAGCAGATTCTTGGGGGTTCCCCCATGTCCAGGGGATGGTAGATTTGGTAAGATCCAACAGTGGTCTGGCGATGTCGGAGAAGGAGGGGATGAACCTGCAGTAGAAGTTGCAGAATCCTAGGAAGGAGCGGACAGCTTTTACGTCCTCAGGGGTTTTCCATTCCTGGATGGCTTTGAGTTTGGCAGGGTCCATCTGTACTCCATCCTTGTTGACCACCATTCCTAGATATTCCACTTCGTTGGCGGTGAAGGTACACTTTTCCAGTTTGAGATACATCTCATGTTCACGGAAGCGTTGTAGGATTTTCCGGGTCCATTCTTTGTGGAGTTTTGGATCGCTTGAATGGATGAGGAGGTCGTCCATGTAAATGATTAACCATCCTTCTGTGATATAATCTCCAAAGAGGTCGTCCATAAACGCTTGGAAGGTAGCTGGAGAATTGCACATGTCGAAGAACATTACTGCCGGTTTGAATAATTCAAATGGGGTGAGAAATGCTGCCTTCCATCGGTCCTCAGGTTTTATTAAGATATTGTTATATCCCCATCAGATGTCGAATTTGGTAAAGATCAACGATCCCTTTAATTTGTCAATAAGGTCGGAGATTAGAGGGAGGGGATAAGTGTTCTTGATGGTGTGTTGATTGAGATACCGATAGTCTTGGCAGGGTCGTAACTTCCTGTCTTTCTTTTGAACAAAGAAGAAAGGGGAGGCTTGGGGGGATTTCGAAGGGTAAATCTTTCTGGATTTGAGATGTTCTTCAACGAATTCTTTACAGGCTTCTTTCTCCATTGGGTTAAGAAGGTAGGCCTTTGCTCGTCTTGGAATGAAGGAATCCTTCAAGTCGATCGCATGATCGTAAGGACGGGAAGGAGGGAGTTTAGTTGTGTCTTTCTTGTCAAAAACATCGGCGAAGTCGGAGTATCTAGAGGGGAGGGTTTTGGCTGTCCCGGCATTTTGCTGGGCAATGACGGTAGAGAGGGTAGTCCATCGGAGGGCGAATTCAGGGAATTCCCCTGTCGCTTGCCAAAAGCGTCCTTGTTGTTCGTATGTCCAGGTTCTGAACTGTTCCCCTAACTCTCTTTTGATATGCTGTTCTTCGTCATGTCCGAGATATTGGAGGAGATATTGTTGGTCAGTTATGGAATGGAGAACCCCAGATGTGGGTTTCCATTTACTGGGGACGATGGTAACTCTGCCAGACTTCCAGTCAATTTCAGGGTTGATGGACCGAAGCCACGGGAGGCCTAAAATTATCTCATCCTTTCCTAGGTTGAGGATATATAAATCCCGTTGTTCTCGAAGTCCTCCGTAGTCGAGGACTAGTTTAGTCTTGTATTTGATGGTTCCTGAGGCATTAGGAGTTCCATCTACGTTCCATGCCGGTACGGGATCTTCCAATCTGATCATTGGCAGTCCTAATCTCCGGGCGGTGGCTCTATTTACGAAGTAGCCAGTTGCTCCACTGTCAATTAAACCTTTAGTTCCAACGATTTTGCCGTCCCCTCTCCAGATCGAAAGTGGAATTCAAATAGAATTACTTTGTGATCCAGAAATAAATACAGGGGCAACTGTAAACGAGGCAGGGGGAGACGTTGGTTCATCCCTGCCTTTCAAAAACCCGAATCAGATTTAGAAGGGCACACCTCAGCCCGTTCTTCGGATCTTGTTTCCGCATCAAGAACATTAATTTGTTCCTGATCGGTATCCTTTCCCCAATCTTGGGCAGAGATAAGGTTATCCCTGTTAATGTGTTCGCC
>JBBPQE010000767.1:0-12772 GCA_038092335.1 Boletus vinaceobasis
CTCTTGCAGCATGTGATGGGGGCCATCGCTTACTCTGGATCGCGGGAGGGATTGGGCTGACGCCTTTTCTTGGGCTGACGCGCTACGTCGTCGATCTCGCGCGGCGCACGTACGGCGTCTGGGACGTCGTCCTCGTTGTTTCAGCCCGCGAGCCGGAGGTGATGTTGTCACTCGTGCTGGAAGCCTACGCGGACAGGGACGACGGCTCGGATACCAACGATCGTCGTTCTCCGGTCGATCTTGCGCTTGCGATTCATCTCTTTACTGACCGTTCTCCCGCGAGACTGCCCCGCTTACCCGCTTCTGTGTCGGTGACGTTGCACCAGGGTCGTATCGATGACGAGGGGGTGTTCTTTGACAGCGTGGGTGCGCGGGAACGGGAGGCGCACATCTGTGGACCACTTCCCTTTGTGCTCAATGCGATGAAGTCGCTTACCGCCGCAGGGGTGGATCCAGAGAGCGTACTTAGAGAGCGATTCACATATTAGAGAAAATGTGTATGTTCAATCAAGCCTTCGGATCCGACCATGTGAACACTTCATTGCAGTTTCGGATGCGAGCTCGAGCGATTTGAACACACATCCGCGGAAGGTTTCCAATATCATCGAGGCATTTAGACGATCAAGCAACTTCAAACGTCAACTTTGTTGTTTTTCTTTACATTCACAACCTAGATACACGATGTTTATCCTCACACGGGAGCTATTCTAGTCTTTGTGGAGCGAAACTAAGACACGATCAAAATCTGTTCCCAAGGAGAAGCCTTCGAAGAGACTTGTGGTGGTCCTAAGGGGGCCGTGCACCAGCAGACAAGGTGCCTGGCTTGGTTTTCTGAACAGCCTCCAACTGCTCCATTTTATCCATCCACCTGAGAAGACGGGGACTAAGTAATTCCCCCTCTGGAATCGCCCTGAGGTCCGCCAAAAGTGGGAAGAGGAAAAAGTCTGCCCAAGTCAATTGCTCGCCAAAGACGAAACCATCAGGGGACATGTGGTCCTCGCTCCGCTTGAGGAATTTGCGGAGGTGGTCGACGCCAGCCGCGATGTGACGACGAACCTCGGCGTCGGACAGTTTGCCCTCGTCGGTGGCTGCGACGCGCGGTTTGACGACGCCCTTTTCCACGGCGGGGAAGCCTGGAAAAGAAAAGTGAGTGAGTGAGAACCGATAGAGAATAATCGCACATGGATGAGAGGGCGAGGCATCCGATCGTCCACGTACCGTGGGCGCCTGCGAAACTGACGAATTCCCACATCTGCTCGCGGAGGAGGGCGTGCGCGTCACCATCTGCGATGTGGAGAGTGGGCTCTGGTGCGATGCGGTCGATGTACCGCGCGATCGCCTGAGACTCTCTCAGTGTTAGATCGACTCTCTTGCCATCGATCTCGTGGATGATGAGCGTGGGCAAGAAACCGAACGGATGGTGTTCGTAGGCAGTGTCGGAGTGGGGTACGACACGGACTTGGTTAAAGGCGATGCCTTTGTAGGTGAGTCCGAGCGTGATAGAACGGGTAAAGGTGCTGAAGGGGGTACCGACGATGGTGAACGGGGGAGACGCCATGGCAAGTGATGAGGAAGGTCAGGGAAGACGAGATTCTTAACTGGCTTTGAGCGGGTCGAGCCTCATCCGTATGGGGAAGGTCGTCCGGAGAGAGAAAACCATCCAATTGTCGGACCGGGGTGTAGTCAGAACGTGGATGTTCTCGGACCAGCATGGTCACCGGTGTCGTTCCAGGATGCTAAAAATAACAATAGTAAACATGGATCAATCCCATCCCCGTGTCCGTCGGTGTCTCCACTGAGCGCGGGCGACAGATAAAATGAAACACAATTCGGATTGCTGTCGTGTATTCTTTACGACAATTATTAAGTATGTACTTGCAAAGGAAACACGGGACGACACAGTGAATGTTTGTACACTGAAATTATTTCCATTCTGGGATTCACTCCGGATTCTCCTTTCCTTTCTGGGAAGGTGTTGTAGTTGTAATGCAGTTCACCTGCTGGAGCCTGGAAAGCGCACTGATCAGATCGCGCGTGAGACAGAAGCAGTGGGTCGGCTCACCCTTAAACCTTCACGACCTCAGAGTGGTGCAGCTGCTCGTAAGGGCACGGGGCTGGCTCGTTTTCGTCCATCAAAAAGTACTGCTTGGACTCGCGGGAACCAGTGTCACCGTAGTTCTTGAGCTCAGGGCTCACAGGAATAGGGTCGTATTTTGCAAGGAGGGCACGAACTTTGGCGAGTGCTCCAGCGCGCTTTGCATCACTGCTGAACAGAATGTCGAAGATCCATTTGGGTTGGAACACAATGGTGAGGCCGGGTGCGTAGCGCGAGCGACGGACTTGGTGTGCGGGTGTCTGGATCACGGTAAAGAATGGCTCCCCGCCAAAGCAGAGGCACCATTTGTCGGTGTCAATATCACGGTGCACATCCGTCGGCCACGGCTTCGGGTCGAGCTTGGCAAGACCGTTGAGCAGCTCCCAGAACAGTCCGTTGTATTCTTCAATCGACCTTTGCTCTGGCACCTTCTTCGCCAACAAGACAAGCGACGTGTTCGGACCAAGGTCGTGCGCTTGCGGCATGTACTTGGTCAGTGCAGTGGCCAGAGACTGAATGTGGCGAGGGTCGGAGAGGTGGTCGGAATCGATAAACAGGTAGAGTTGATTGTCATTTTTGAAGCCCTTGGTGGCATAGATGCATGGGAAGACGAGGTCTTCGTCGAGGAGCACCTTGGTGAAATCATCGTATGCATCGCGTTGCCAGGTGCCTTCGGGGAAGGCTGCGACAACCTGTGCTCTACACAACACCTCAGCATCCTTGTATCGCGTACGGAGGGCAAATTCGCTTACCTGGTCAAGGGGTTTCCGCGATGGTCAGGGACGTCGTCCTCATTGAAAACGGCGCGTATAGCATTCTGCAAGACCGGAGTTGAGCTCTCAAAATTCTCAGCAGCGGTGAAGTATACTAACAGCACCAGTGGTAAATATCTCCCCGAGTCGTCGGAGAACACTGGGAAGCTTTCCAGAGGCCGCATTGGCGAAAAGGGTGAGGAGAACCCCACCGAGAAGTGATGTAGCCACAAAGTAGATGTCAAACATGAGGGGTATTGCTGGTGCAATCTGGACTCAAACGCACGGCTTTTAAAGGTTTTGCTCTCCCTGCAGCAGGCGCATACTAGTAGTAGATCCGTGGTGTGCAAATACACAAAATATACATTGTTTCGTTGGGGTTGCCCAGCTTCGTGGCTCTGCAGAAACGTGTGCACTCACTTCCGGTTAAATGACTAACCCACCTGCGATGAAATTCACAGCTCAGCATGACCGGCTGTTAGGCAACATGGGAACGTGGTAGTGAATATGCACCGGGCGGACATGGTTCCTTGCCGTTGGGGGATGCATTCAACCCTAGAATTTAGATTCCGAATCAGAAGTTTCCCGGACGCTCTCGGTCACCGACATTTCCTACATATTATTCAGGTACTTGCCTTGATTTGCGGGACTACGAGTAACGTGAACATCCGAGTCGGTCGCTATTTGATCAAGATGGAGACAAAGTCCGGGACTGCGGTAACGACTACCAAGTTTGGGTGGGGCCCACTCTCTCACGTTTACCCCACTTGGCGAAACAGCCACGAAGAGAGGTCGTCGAAGCTGTGTGTCTAGCAAGCACGACTCATGTGGAGGGAATTTGAAGCTGTCGGTTAGCAAACAATGAATCTCAGGGTTATTTCTGCGCTAAACAAGAGTGGCGGGCCGACGCGGTGCGGTCCGGGAAGATCGGGCATCGCGAGTTGAGTTATCGCCTCCGCGCAAGTTGCGCTGTTGCAACTTTGTCTGCTACCAGAACTTTAAACTTTCTCGAGGTCACCACTCCTCACCACTCGGATCATTTCCGAAACATCCATTCGGCGTAGCATCCGCCAAGTCTCCAAGACATCATATCAACCAGTGATTTCTCTCACCTCGGCTGTGTGTCCCACCGCTACGGCCCAGTGCAAAGTCCCACCGGCTCAAGACTCGTATCGCTGGTGCCGACTTCACGCGTCCCGTCCCACTCCGCCTATCAACTGAGGCCAGGTCCCCACCACGGGCTGTCATAGATTTACGGAACTCTGATCAGCGTCATGCAGTACCCGAATTCTATAAAGCAAACTCCTCCCGGCCTCTCACAGGTCAGCTGCTCCCCTCTCATCACCGCGAGGATTGTGTGCGATGCGTCTCTTCACTCTCACCACGCTCCTGTTCTCAGGACTTTCGTCCGTATATGCAAACGCCAAGCGTGATTCCAGTTGGCCCTACTTCGACGTGTACCAGGGTCCGAATGAGCAAGATTCCATCGTAAATGATCCCTCCACTTCACTGGAATACACGCTCTCCGGCGGCCAGCCGTGAGCTCGTCCTTTCGTCTTTCTAGATCATGATTGCTCACCGTTCCTCATCACAGCTACCCCAACCCCTATATGGCAGACAGGTTAGGTACTACGGGTCCCCTGCTGATCCAATCGACTAATTTGGTATTCGTCCTTGTGACTTGCCCAAATCTCTATCCTCACGCATATCGTTGCAGATTGAGCAGCTCGCTCACTTTGTGCGAGAGCGAGTCGTACGTGCCGTCTTTCTGCGCCTTTTCCTGCACCTTACTCCCTGTGATCCAGCCAGAGCGCACTGTCCATGCCAAGGGAGCAGGTGCCCATGGGTGGTTCGAGGTCACCACCGATGTCGCCATGAACCACAGCATGGCGAAGGTGTTCGACACTATCGGCAAACGCACTCCAGTGACAGCGCGTCTTTCGACGATTGCCGGGAACCTTGGAAACCCAGACACTGTCCGAGACCTGCGAGGTCTTGCCTATAAGTACGTTTTTAAAAATATGCATGTGGTACGATGTCGACTGAATTGTACTCTAGATTGCGCACGGAAGAAGGAATTCTTGACTGGGTGGGTTGCGGTCTTGGCGTGAGATGGCCATTCAGGCTCAGCGTTCGGCTTCCAGGTATTCCTCAACCATCCGGTATTCTGGCTCCGTGATCCAGCCAAGTTCCCGCGTAGGTTGTGTCCAATGATGATGTTGTTCGTAGCTCACAACGTTTGCCGCTACAGACTTTATCCATTCGCAAAAGCGCAATCCGCAGACAAACTTGCTTGATCACAACGTAAGTATTTCCATTTCAAGAACTCAATCACCGCTCAATCTTTTTGCACTGCAGAACTTCTGGGGTATGTCCCTGACAACGTACCAATTATTATTTTCTGACATTCTGCGGTTAGATTATCTATCTGCGAACAATGAGTCCATCTACCAGGTCGGTCACACACCTGACACCTGCCCTTCTAAATACTCATGTCGGATCATAGGTTATGCGCACCATGTCTGATTTGGGCACGCCTTATGGCTTCCGGTCCGTTCTCGATTTCTCCAATGTGGCCATGTCCTAATTCCCCATCAGACACATGAATGGGTTCAGTGGTAACACCTTCCGCGCGGTCAAGAGTGACACCGAGTGGTACTATATTAAGTAAGTGTTTCTCCAAATTCAGCTCTATCGTTCTGAGCACGCCCCAGAATAATCTCCGTCTCTGACCAAGGCATCAAAAACAACACCAACCAGGAGTCTATTGTACAGGCCGGCGAGAACCCCGACTTTGGTATTCAAGATCTTTTCGATGCCATCGAAGCAGGGAATTACCCCAGCTGGACTATTTACTGGCAAATCATGACCCCACAACAGGCTGAGAACTACAGATGTAAGCACCGATGTTGACCGGAGTCTAAGAATAATTTTGACTTGGCATCAGATAACATTTTTGATCTCACAAAAGGTACAGCAGCCGCGTCTCCCAGATCAGTCGATAGCTTGGCTAACACAATCACCCCCAGAGTGGCTCCAAGATGAAATTCCCTACCAGGAGATTGGTAGAATCACACTCACGCAGAACCCGTGAGACCGCTGCATGCTCTCAGTGCGACGCGCATTTACCCTCCTCTAGCACAAACTATTTCGATGAGGTGGAACAAGCCAATTACGACCCCTCCCAAATGGTTTGTGCTTTGTTTTAGTTTTATTCTGTGGTTTAACACCTCGGTTTAGCCTAATGGGCTTGAACCAACTGAGGACCCGACACTCCAAGCACGTTTGTTCGCATACGCTGGTCAGTCTATCCAGACTCCGCTTCTGCCTCACAAACCCATTTTCTCGCAGATGCTCACCGCTACCGCACTGGTATTAACCACAAACAACTCCCCGTACGGACGAGTTTCGTTGCTTTCTACAAACTTTTACTGACACATTATTTTAGGTCAACTGCCCTTTAAACCCTGTCGGTGAGTTACCATCGTACTCTTCTTGGTGGAAAAGCTCGAGCTAAACGTCATGTCTCACTAGCTAATTTCCTTCGCGATGGTTCCATGAACTTTAACAACCAGGGCAAACGCCCCAACTTTTGGTCACAGCAAGACATGCTCAACTTGGAGGTTCGTCCCTACAACGATGACAACCACACCATCTGGGTCGGTGGTGCTGTCAAGTATGTCAGCACGCCGAGCGAGCAAGACTTTGAGCTCCCCAGGATCTTCGTAAGTGAATGTTGCTCTCTATCGTGATGCGGCACTGACAACCATTACGTGATGTAGTGGGGCAATCTCTCCGAGACGGACCAGGACCACTTGGTCTACAACGTTGTCTGGCACATGGGCCAAGCTACCGACATGGATATCGTTAATAAGCAACTCAAGATCTTCCAGCATGTGAACGAGACATTGGGCCAACGCATCGCACAGGGATTGAACGTGACCATCTCCTAAAAGGCAAAACACGTGCAGCGAGGAAGCATCCATAACGATGGACTCTGTTCATATTTTCCCACTATAGGCCGTACTATTTTAATAATTCCCTGGTCTCACGTCCCTTGTATGAAATGTTTGTGTGGAGACTTGAAATCTCATTGGCTGTCGCGCGTGTAGAGCTAAAACTCAGCAGGTATGTAGCATATCCCCAGCGTGAGGTGCAGGTTGCCAGCCCTAGTCTAGCCCCCGCTGCCTCCGTGCTCGTGCGCGTCTTGAACCAACACTCGGATCTGATTGGTTGTCGCGCGCGTAGTAGAGCCAGACTTCACCAAGTCCCTAGCCTGTCCCCAGGTGGGGTACAGGACTGCCAATTAGTTATCAGACAACTAGGTTGGACCCGCTTGGACTCATCGGAGTAGAGAGCCGACATGGCACCCGCAAGATCCATGGGTAGCTTATTGTCACGTCTGCGGTTAATTAAATGTTCTTGGTGTCCTCGAAAAACGGACCGAAGATGAGGTCTAACAAGGTTGTAGGAATGCGGGTCCTCATAGGTGCGAGGGGATAGCTTGGGTATTTTCAGCCTACTGCTAGTCGCGGAATGTCGATCGGGTAGCAGTGGCGGAGTGTTTCTCCAGGCGAGTTATTTCTGAGGAACGTTTCGCGCGCGCTTCGAACTGTATCCCCTTTTCCAATAGGACGACGGGACGAAGGCGGAGTGGTCGCTGTCATTCGATCAGCGCAGGTTGCTGCAAGCAAGATGATGTTCTGACGAGACGCCACCTCAATATCAATCCATGCCGCTGAAGAAGATGGAATGTCACTGAACGCAGTCTCCACTCTTTGGTTCGCAGGTACAAGGTCACTCTTTCCCCTCTTGTCGAGATTCTCGAATCTCCTTCAGGTCATCGTCATTTTTGAACGAAACCTTGTAGAGCAGCAGGAAAGGGACGGGCACGTCGTTAAATCGTGATCAGATCTCTTTGGTCTTCATTTTGAGGACGTTCAGGCGTTCCAATGTCGGTCTGGGGGATCAGCACCTCGAATCTAGCAAGTGATTGGCAGAGATGATGTCGTGATATCTATCCAGGAGTTAGGTTAAACGGTCGCAGATAATCAATACGTACCAGGAATAAGGTGAAGTTGATCCTCTTCTGGTTGCAGCTACTTGCTGACTTGTGTGCAACACGCAAAGGTTGACCCAAGCCAGAGACGGAAAACCTGCCAAGAACAATATTGTATTCACTGCCTAGAAGGCACAGAAGATGTGTTTGTGCGACTTTGTACAGACACACACCGTTCGAGGTGACAGGGACCGGAGGTACTCGGCGACGTTTTGATCGAGACAACAGTGAAGAACTTCGGGCGAATCGCGCACCCAATACCACAACTGTAATAAAGGCTTGGTCACATCGTTGAACTTGATGTAGTGGTGAATACTGAATACCGCTTGCAGCAAAACGAATCGGTGATCCCTCGATTCTAGTCTGGTGACCAGCCCGTCTATGAAGTTGCCGCGTTGAGAGGTAAACTAACCTTCTTCGGAGGGCCGCCCTTTGGAATTGCATAGGTAGCCGTGCGGTAGGCCTTGAGTTCGTCCTCGGAAGGGTCCAGAATTTTCGTCAAAAAGTCCAACAACGAGATCTTGCCAGCGTGAAGTATTGCCAGTGCATCTCGCATGCGGTTGACTGGGGACTGTTGTTGCCTTGGGTTATGGGAGGATTCAGCTGAGGAAGATCGGTCCATGTTGTAGTCCATCGAGATAAAGGAGCATCGTTGCGTTTTGACGTTGAATGCAGTCGTCAGTGGGGACCAACTAACTTATCCCTAAGGCTAACATTCGTATTAGTCAGCGCTAGGACTTATCCGCTCCATCAAGCGCTCCATCCGCCAAAAAGCTGCGTCCAGTTTTACTAGACCGTCTATCGACGGTTTGCCTCTCAACGCGGCAACTTCATAGACAGGCTGGTCACCAGACTACCTCGATTCCCGAAACTCGCCGAGTGTGGACACTGGACGCTGCATCCTCGTTTCTAGCTCTCTCCCGAATACCACCACATACATACTACTATGTCGACCTCGTCTACCGCTGACGACCCTGGCAATCCTGAAACGACGAGCTCACCGGCATTCATCCATACTCCTACTTCGTATAGTTATGCTATTACCCACGTTTTTTTTCCGGTCGAGCTTCCCGAAAAGGACGACTATGCCCTTGAGAACGATCTGTCGTTAGCTCGTGCAGTGTGCGCTGCTGCCCATGCTTATAGTGCACATGTCAACGGAACCTCCGAGCATCAGTGGCATCACATCACGAAGATGCTAGACAACTTGCAAGCCTCTGTCCAGTCTGAACACCTGGACAGAAACCACATCCTCTCTCAGCTGCACGGGATGCAAACAGGAGGTACGCTCACGGGCTCTCCATAGATCCGCGCTGACAATCTATAGATATTCTTACGTTTTTCATCCGACGTCAAAATGCTGCGATTGTCCTCACGAAGCAGGAGAACCGTATGCTGTTCGAGTCATTCGAGGCATCCCCAAGCGGTCATGCTGTAAAGGAGACGGCGGGGTATCCGATATGCTCCTATCCTAGGTTGGCCGTCGAGACGCCGAACGAGGTGTTTGACGGTGGGGACTTTCAATTGAAACTCGCCGATTTTATCTCTCGCTGCAATCATGTTGACTCGGATCTTCGTCTCCCTCCCCTCGATCATCCAAACTATCGCGCTACATTGCTCTCTGACATCTTGCGAGGTGTTAGTCGCACTGTTAAAATTTCTCCCATCACCAAACGTATTCGCGATGGCGTTGTCGGGTGTCACTCGTCTCTTTGGCTTTTCATCAGGGTCGCAATCCAGACGTCCGTTGACCGTTCTCCTGTTGAACGTGTTTCCTACAAACAATTCATGCTGTTCTTCGTATGCACCCTTGCAAGGGATCCCAACAACGCAACACTTTCCAGTGATCTGCTTTATTTGATGTCCTGTAAAATTCTCCGACGTTTAAGCAAGCTTCGCTCCTCTACCCCCGACTGGCTCTTCAACATGGCACTGAAGACATCCACTTGTCTTGGAGACATCCTTGACGCCAGTTGGAAGCAGCCGAGTGTTCGTGCACCTTCATTTCAGAGTCCCTCCCAGGACGATCTCAGAAGAGACATGCAACTCTCGCTCGTGGATAGTCGGGAATACATTTGCAATGCTCTCGCAAGTCGCAGTCATAAACTCCCCAGTACTCCCTTTCATCCCAGCCATCGTCGCCGTGGCACTATTGAAGATTTCTTGTCATCGGATGGGACCTTTTTTGAAGAAGCATATTCTGTTGACCCTGACGTTACTCTCTATGACGTTGAACAATCAGTCGAGCAGGAGCTTGATGATTGGGTCTCCTGCGTTGCGAATATGGAGGAGGCGTGCATACAGCTCGAGATCTTAATCGATAAATATCAGACAAAAATCGACTTGTGGCTCCGGAATCCAGAAGATAAATCCACCGTGCTCCTGACTGTGATTGAACTGTTTGTTGCACTCGACAAGCTAGTTGTGAAGGAGATTCCCCTGCTCGCCGACTATTCCCCAGAAATCCCGATAGCATTCCTAGAAAAATTCCTCCTGCGCAAGACAACCAGCCTCCATCGCCTTGCTCGTGCGTACCAGTACCTCTCTGCACGCCAGTCTCGATCACGTCCGGGATGGTCGGTACTCTCAGATGAATTCACTGAAGACAGTTTCCCTGTTCGTTATTATGACCGATCTCCACCTCTTCAACAACTCAAAGCTCGCATCGAACGAGACACGGTGGTCGCTGGATGTGCTGGCCCGGACCGGGAAGCTGCCAGTTTTGCGTTCACCGACGATGAATACCAAGCAGATCAACAGCAACTATCTGGACGACGACTAGCTGAGACGGCAGAGGTTTCCCAGTCGCCATTGCCTGCCTTGCCATTACTCGCCAAGGTTGTGGTATTTGAGCTGCAATGCCCGACGTGCGTTCGTATCTGGCGTTCCGTCGCTGCCCGAATTCTGGCATACTGTTACAAGTCCACACTTTACCGAGAAGATAATTCGAACAATCCACGGCCAGGAGAACCTAATCTACTTGCACATGTTCCAGCATTCCAGCCTTACTTTGTCGAGCATGAAGGACCACCGCTCCACTTCCAGCTCCAATTTTCCTATTTCTATCCATCGCACTCGCAATCCGGAAATAACTTAGCGTTACGTTATGTGTTGCAATGTCGTCCCAGATCCCCTTCTTCCTCACCGTATTTCTTAGGGTGGGAGCGTCGCAATGATCGGCAGTGTTCAAATATATTCAGTTACGGGCCTGAAAACTTCATTCTGAGGAATTCTACCTTTCAGACCTCCAACACGAGCGGACTGTCCTGCGGATCTTTTCCTTGACGAATTCATTGCCTTTGGACATCTGCAGAGTGGTGGCTCGCTCCGGTGGCTCAACATCCTGAGGGGGCTCCACAACAAAACTCTCAACTTCTGTCGTCGCAAATTTCATTACCTCCTCGCCCATGTGGCCTTTCAAGTCGGGCCGCTTGATTTGAATACGGGGACGTGGACCTGGCACCAAGAACTTCAAGACTCGTCCTTTTGTGATGCCCTTCTGGACGAGCTCGACGGCTTGTTCGTGAATGTCGGAGCCGCCTCGATCGACTCGGTGGTGATGAATACCATTTCTCTCTTGCTCACTCGGGTGCTTGCATCGTGCCCCAGCGAACGCATTTCGGAGCGAGCCATCACACTTCTTCGGAGTTTGCGTAGGAAGACGTTCAGCTGGGTGCAGGAGCTATCATACAACCTGGCAATGGCGCCTGTAAACAAAGAACGCAGTAAGCTCTTGCACGACATGGCCGCCACTGGTCGAAGCACATTTGATATTGACCCCGCTACTCTCCGCAAGCTCCTTCATTCCGCAGAGGATATCGATGCTCTACTTTCTTGTACCTTCTTCATATACGCATCCCGTACTAAGAGTACGTCTAGTTCCTCCACGCTGAATATTGGCAACACTCAGCTAATGCTAACTCTTCAGGCATGGATGACGAACATTCATATGATGAAGATTTACTTGATGAAGATTTAGATGTCGAAGATTTACGTGACGAAGATCTAGATGTCGAAGAATTAGATCATCGGTATTCACAACTGCTCTTCGAACGAGATCGTCGTCTTGCTCTTGCTCTCGAGGGAATATTGGGGGATGTAATCCTCGCAGATGCATCAGACTACAGTGTCGACCTCGCAGTTAGCAAGATTTTCACCAACCACAAGCCGAGTGCACACAGATGGATGCAGTTACAACATCCAAATACTCGTTGGTTTACATGTGAAACCGGGCACCAACACTCGCAAACAGTACACTTTAACCTGCTCAACGGCGTACTTCGACTAGATGGTCAACGATTAGATGGATTGCTGCACGTGATCGGGGGCTCTTCTCAGCGCCAACGAATCTTGCGCAATGTGTGTTCATGCTGCAGTTTCTGATATACACAAATGTCCCTAACTGTTGGTTGCAGCAAGGCTTCTTTGTCATACCATCCAATCTCCCCGGAATGGATTTCACAACCCCATCCACAACGTCAAAACACAAGGTATGTGTGTCAACCCCATGTAACATAACCATGAATATTCAAATACATGCAGGTGTATGTTTCGCTGCGAGATAACAATCTGGTGGTTTGCGCACAATGCGATCAAACAAATGAGATCCTCGAGCTCACTCCTTCCAGAAAACTGAAGAAAGACCTTCCGCCAGCACTCGTTCATGGACATATTCACTGGTTGAATCTGTCCACAAAGATTGTCGAGATACGCCCTCTCGAACAGCTCTGGGAAGCATCGTCAGAGAATTGGCGGATAGACTGCGCATCTGGACAATATCGCATGTACAAGGGTCGCGAGACCCTTGTTGACATCCGAAGCTCAACCTGGGCCATGGTTTCGCGGTGTTTCGAGTGTCTCGACCAG
>JBBPQE010000768.1:0-12769 GCA_038092335.1 Boletus vinaceobasis
GTGCAGTCAGGTCACAAGTACTCTTACTAGCCTAAATATACTATTTCTAGTAAGTATTGTGGTGATGTGGTGTCATAAAATTGTTGAGTAAATTGGTTGAGTTTGCATGTCCGCAACTGTATGTCGCCCCCAGCCACGTGACTCGGTCTTTGGCGGGCGAACATCTACCGGACCGACCTTCCCACACCGTGACACTCCACCAAATCTAGTAAGTAACATCCTAGTGATCTTCGGAGCATTCTTGTCCTAAGTTGCTTGTTCTCCTCTCGCTGTACACAATCACCCTATCAATTTCTTTCTTTCTTTCTGTCCTCCTCGACGAGAAAGAGTCACCGAGTCACATCCAACTCGTTCGATGCAAGTAACCTGCAGGCTGCATTCAATCATGAATGAGGGAATCATTTTCTGAAAGACTTCGAGAATTGCTTCGATGTCAGTTTGAGTTCACTTACGACGATGTGAGGATAAGCGAGCTGAGCTGAAGCACCCTTTGAATTCACTTCACTTCGACAGCAGCACAATTTGCATGCCTCGTGTCTGAACTGGCCACTAGCACAGTCGACATCGTAGTGAGATTCTTGTTCTTGTGCCATACCCACAGCAACCACGAGATGCATAAAGCCTGCACCCTTACCCTTCTCCCATCATCCTTTCTTACCCGTACCTATGAAACTCGGCTTCAACCGTAGCGCGTACGCGAATGCGACGCGGCGAACTAGTATTTCATCTGCCTCTGTAGTAACAGGGAGCCAGTCTCCTCCGGAGGACGACTGGGGAACAGCCGACTTCTCGTCAACTGAATATGCGCGCCGGCGCAGGGAATTGATGCAACTCATCAGCGACTTGCGGTCGTTGGGGTGGGTTCAAAACCGCTTTGCCCCTTTTTATCATTAACCTCTCCCTCCAGCGGGGAGACAGTCCTCGATATTCCTTCTATCGTCGTTATCGGTGGCCAATCCGGTATGTATCGACATTGCGTGAGCTGAATTTGGTTTCACTCGTATTAGCCGGAAAAAGCTCCCTGGTTGAGGCAGTTAGTAGTGTAAGTCACACCGAGTGTCTATCGAGCTACGGAGGATACTTGACAGTTCATATTAGGTCAATGTTCCTCGCGATAGTGGAACTTGCACGCGGTGGGTTCAATTGATTCCATTTTGTTATTATCCTCATATTTCAAACAGGTGTCCGACTGAGTGCACGATATCCAGTAACGCGACAACCTGGTCTTGCAAGATCAAAGTCCGCTTCGATTACGATTCATCCGGAGGTTCTGCTGCCCAGCAGAGGGAGATAACTTTCGGACCCACCATCACCGACAAGAATGACGTGGATATCTGGCTCCGTCGTGCGCAAGCAGCTATCCTCAATCCGAATCTTGTCCCGGAAATTTTTCACACTAGGAGCATCGAGGATTTGAAGGGTTTCACCCACTCACTAAAGTTTTCACGAAATGTCATTTCTCTTTTCATCGAGGATCCCAACGCCACCGATTTGTCGTTTGTGGATCTACCAGGTCAGTATGCTATCTATATGTACTTCTGTGCTGATTGTCTCTACAGGGCTAATCCAAAATGAGAATCTGGAGGTGCTCGAATTAGTGCGACAACTCACTGAATCTTACATCAATCGACCGAACACGATTATTTTAACCACGATACCCATGAACGGTAACTCATAGTACCTTCGTTATTCAGGAATCTCTCTGACTATATATCCGTTTAGACGATATGCAGAATCAGCAATCCGTAAGACTGGAGAGAGAAGCTGATCCCGACGGAGAGCGCACCATAGGTTTGTCGATCTCTAATGACAAGCACTCGTCTCACGGTGATTTCTAGGGATCCTCACGAAACCTGACACGCTCGGGGTTGGTTCCGTTAATGCCAAGAAGTTTTGGCTCGATGTCATTGAAGGACGTCAGCACCCATTGAAGCACGGGTATTATTGCGTTCGTCTCCCTGACGATGCTCAACGTGCAGAGCAACTTTCGAGATCAGCGCTCCAGCGCATGGCTGCAGACTATTTCGACACGACTTCACCTTGGAGCCAGGTTACCAATCGTAGGCGTTTTGGAACCCCAGCATTTGTATCAGACATCAGTGTCTTACTTGTCAAACACATCAATAAAGTGTGCGTAGTGTCGCAGCATGCTCTCGTTTCACTCTGGGCTCATCGCGTCTTCGTACAGCATACCACAGCTCAGAGAGGATGTTGAGCGATTATTCGCTTCTTGCTTGAAGGAGATTAGTACTCTACCCAAGCCATTGGAAGCTGATCCACAAATCGAGGTCCTTGTGAGAGTCAACGCATTCTGCGATGGCTTCAAGGGTGTCGTCTCAGGTTCCAGTCCGGACAAGAGTCTTGCGCAGCGCAATCGAGCGCTTTACACTATCTTCGCTCAGAACATTCGAAGAACTTCCCCGGATTTTCGTCCTTTCGAACACCCTACGGAATATTCGCCTATTGATCCTATCGAATCTGAAGAACCCGCTGTGGTTCAGAATGATGAGCCAAAGAGGGAAGCTGCTCCGGATTTCCGTGCAGTCGAAGTGCCCACGCCCAACCCGCCTACCGAAATTTTCCAATCTGGAGGGCCCGCTGTGGGTAAGAATAAAAAGGGAGGGAAGAAGAACGCGCGTGACACGTCTGAGACCACTGTGGAGTCCGTTTCATTCACTCCCTTTGCTGGTTACTACGCTTTCTAACATACAATGTTTACAGGCCGATTACCTGGCAACTTCCTGCCGTGGTTAAGAATGCAAAAGTACAGACCATGGGAGTGTATGATGTTCGCAAGACCATTTCCGAGTCCGTTCCATTTCCTCCCATTACTGGTTACGTTTTCTAATGTACAATGTTAACAGGTCGATTGCATGGGAACTTCCTGGCAATATTCCGTACGAGGCCAAGGCTCGTCTCATCAACCAGTTCACAACGCGGTGGTCTACGCCCGCAGAGAAGTGCCTGACATCCATATATAATGTACTCGATGACGTCATTCAGCAACTCGTCAAGACACACTTCGGCCGATTCACGGTCCTGCAGGAGTTGATCTCGTACGTCGTCGATAAGCTTCTTACGAAGGTTTGATGTTGACTATCTCGTCCCCAGAGACCTCATCCGCTCCGATATCGAAGAACTCAAGCAGAGAGCACTCGCTGCGATCAAGGAAACTCTAGCACTTGAGATAACCCCAAACTACACTCAAAACTTGAACGATTTTAAGACCTTTCGTGAACAGTGGCTTGTCAAGTATCGGCAAGCTCGCAGAGATCCCGGAAAATACAAGATTCCTAGCGAATTGCCAAGCCCACCCTGCCCCACCAACCCAAACAATTATTCCTCGTCAGCAAATCAAGCCTTGCAATATCTTGCTCAAGCCGGGTACAGTGGTCTCACCGCGGAAGACCTGAATCGTCTATCCCCTCGAGACCCATTTGAAGATGAGTTGATCGTCATGGCAGACGTGCGCGCATACTTTACCATCGCATGCAAGGTAGGGGGATATCTGATGAAACAGACGGAATAAGATGCTGAGACGACAGTCGTACAGCGCATCATTGATCACGTCCCGCTCAAGATCGAACAATCCCTGCATCAGGCTTTGGCAGAGAAATTGTCGGTCAGCCTACTGCAGCGCCTCATGGTTGACACGACCTCGACGGGTGACTTTGCTGATCGCATGAAAGAGCTGGTGAGCGAGGATCCAGCCACCGAGGCGAAACGGATCCGGCTGCAAGCGTCGCGCGTCCGACTACAGGCGATGAGAAGAAAGCTTGTTAGCTTCGCGGCTTAGGTGATGTAGATTGCGAATCTGGTGCTGTGTTTCTTGTCAAGTTGCGTTCAAGTTTGTGTACAACAACTGTGTATAGGCTACTCGCCAGATGCTTCCTGAATACATGATGTGAGGTACAGCGTCAGGAACATTGAAAGAACGTCTCGGTACCATAGAGCAGTAGTGTCGAGACTTAAACAACAATCAGCTCTTGTGAATTGGCTTGATTGAAATGGGGAATGCTTGTCCTCAGTAGTACTTATGCGTTGCGATAGTTATAATAGCCTTAAGTTCATCAGGGTGCATGGACTATACTGTCGGGTTTGATGTACTCGTAGCCTCGCGATCGGACCAGAACCAGACATGAAAGGGTAAGTTTCGTTCTTGCCTAATTGTACACGTTGCGCCAACATATAAATGGGTCATTGAGAATGAAGGTAATAGCGATACAGGAGCTTTTCCCCTCGAGTGGAGAGGACGCCGCCGACTCCAGAATCAGATAATACCATCCGAAGTCTGAGCGCTAAGCGTGAGGACGGCGCACGCAAGCCTAGTGGCGGTCCTTGTCGGCCACCTTCTTAACCCACGTTTCCCCAACATATATGAGTGGCCTATGAAGATTGGCGTGGTGGTAATATCGGTAGGTGAGCTCCTCGCCTTCGGGTGGAGAAGACACCACGGGATTGAGAATCGGTGCGCGTAGTTCTCGCTCCGCAAGGTCCTCAGCGAGGAGCTCGTGGATAGTGTTACGGTCCACAAAGACAGGCTCACGCGCACCCTTGTCGAGATAGTGGATCAACGAACGCTGCTCGCAGTCCGTCTCATCCGACAGGACCACCTGTCCCGACGTATCCGTACTTGCATGAAGGCAGCGCCGGGATGGCGTCTCCTCCCTGGCGGGATATACCGCAGCCGAGGCGCGCCCTGAATATGAGCGCCATACCTTGGCTCGTGCCGTGCCCTTCTCCCAAGGTACCCATGCCTCTTCATCGTTCTCGAACCACGAATTCGAGCCAAAGTCGGGTTCATTATATGATGAATCATCTGGATTAACAACCTCGTCCTCTCCCCGAGGGGTTTCCATAGTGATGAGGAGCGAATTAGTGAGGGTCTGGTAATATGTTTCAAAGGTAGGGATGTGCGTATCATCCACGTCGATGGAAAGCGTGAATGCTGCGCTCGCCGTCGTAACAATCTCGTTTGCTTCAATCTCGTCCGAGGTTGAATTTGGCATTATGACAGCGACTCCGGCACTATGGTGGTGGAAACAATGTGGTTGCCACATTGGTTGTTTGTCGTCGTCTGATGTTGCACGGAGCACGGATGTTGATGTGGGACCGAATCTCGGGTTGACATCCCACGTATCATATTCAGTAGCCCACTTCGGTGACGAGTCTGGCATTACACAGACCAAGACGTTCAATGGCGCCGAGAACGTGCGTGCAAACCCAGTCCGGGTAACGACTGCAGTGACAACGTGACCCTTTGTTCCTGTCGCGCGTGATCAGTGGGGTGAGAACAACCTGAATTGCCCCAATCGTACCTGCGAAGAACGTTAGGCCAGAATCGGTACTTATTTCTATTGAATAGTTCGCGACGGGAGTGTTCGCAAGGTTTCCTCTCGTACCACCTGTCGCTTCGAGTGCTACAGTCGCCGAGGTCAGCCCTTGAGAGTCGTAAAAGGGATCGTATAGGGGCTGGAAAGCTGTGATTCCTGCGGATATCTCTTTCGTCGTTCCGTTGGAGAAAGATATTTGAGCAAAGTATTCGTATATCCACTCAACAGACACAATCTGCAGCACGGAGCATGAGGACTATTCGTTATTATATTCAGAATCAACCAACCTCGTGGCCCATGGCAACTGATAATCCAACCCTCATAATGTCAAGAGCTGGGGGGAAGTTCGTGGACGGAACGAGGACCGAAAAGTCTTGGACAAAGTCACGAAGAGCACCGTGGTTCCCGCTCCCCATGCTGATGGGTTGTGTCGTTTCAAAGACTGTCCTCTCCTCTTCCCGAACGATCCACAGACCCTTGTTCGTGATGGTCTCTTCATACGCCTCTTCGACACTTTTATTAACAAAGCGCGACGGGCTCAGCGCCCAGGGTGACATATTCGGCAAGTAATGTCTCGGACGTTCGGGATGGAGCCGTTTCACATCTTCTCGGGAACGCCTGATTGAACGAGCGTCAACGTTCTGAAAAAGTACTGTAGAGAGCAGTAGGAACCGTACAAAACTTTCACGAAGGACCTTTCCTTGAATCGCAGTCCCAACGAAACATTTTCGATAGCAGGACATTCGGCGCTTATCTTGACTCTCGCGTCGCCGCGCACGATGGTGTTTGGAGTGAGGTCGGGTGCTCTGACCCATGCTTGAGTGGTACACTTGACAACAATGGGAGCGATACTTCCGTGGGCCGCCCCCAGCAGGGCTAGAAAACTGAGGATACAAAATGGATTCGTGTGCATGATATGGGAATAGAAAGGAAAAGCTGACACCCCGCATTGTATTTATACACTTGATTGAATCAACGTGCTCACTGTTTAATAAACCTTAGTTATACATATTGATGCGTTCCCAGCGGACTGATGATCACTGTCTCGCGCTTTGACGATTGGAGTATTGGTGCTGTAGTACGCACAGCCCTGTACTATCCATATAGACAAGTTAGTTCGCAGCGGGATGTGGATGAAAGCTCACGAAGGCGTTCGTCCACCGCTTGGCCTCTTAATAACTAGTAGCCGTCTTTGTACTGCAGTAGGTACTAGACCAGTTCTGCTAACTGCTGGATGCGAAGCCAAACGGTTAGCCGCGCACCGAGTTCGGACTCACCGTTTTCTTTCGAAGACCCGGCGAAGCTTATGTGTTTGGAAGAGAATGACTGATTTGACGCGACAAGTTCACTCAGAGTCTTTACGATGAAAACTCATCTTGGGGGCAGAACTACGAAACGTGGTCAGGTGATTGAGCTGATTAGTAGAGGCGAGGTTCGTTGAAATAATTATCTGTCCACGCTGTCTTCACGATCGGGCTATGTTCGCCACCGGCCCAAAAAGATGACCCGCCTAGTACTAGGACACTACACGACGATGAATGGCCGACCGATATTGACCTTGAACTAAGCACCCTCTGAATCTGAATGTGGACTCCGCCGTTCGCGAAATAAGGCTAGAATACCTCACCGATTTGCGAAACATCGTCTGGAGTTAGCCCTGACCATGGCAGAGCGGGTGCCATCGATGATTCAGAGCTATGGAGGTATGTGACACGACTGAATTCTACATGACAAACTTTACATTGTACTATCCGTGCCTCACCATTACAGTGCGCCGAATGACTGGAGGGACGAAAAGACGGACCCAGAGGGCACGAATCCACCATATAACCCCGCCTGGACCTGTGCGGCAATCGATCCTAGGAGTGATAAAACCTAGTTAGATGCTGGAGCAACTCAAGCGTTGACATGATACATACCAGCTTTTACACCAGTTGTTTCAAAGCCAACTATCCCTACAACACCTTTCGCCACTGGATGAAAGAGTAGAACACCCAACATGAGAACTATGAGGGCGGACACGAATTTGGGGTGTGTGGCAACTAAGTTGAAAAAGTACTCATAATCCATGTCGACCTCGCCAAGAGCAACACTTTCTTGACTCACCAAAGTTCCTCCCCCTCGTCCAAGCGTCTACCACGTGGGGCCATAGCTCATCGTACAGACGGGAGCTGGTACTCCCTACGGCGTTAAGGATATTCGAAAGTATTTCTGACAGCAGGTCGAGCTACCCCCTCTCATTTTGCGGAATGTCGGCCATTTCAGTTGAAGTCGACGAGTGATGGTGCAATGGTGCATGTCATCCTTGGCATGCAGTCTTTTGTAGATTCTACGGAACTGAAGTAAATCTGTGTTCTGTTGCTATCCCAGCTCGTGCTTGGCCTTCAGAGGGCAGCGCAGATCAAAAGAAAGTTTGCGCGAGGCAAGCAGGACACGAGGAAGGCCAGATGGTCCAAAGATGAAGCAAGAGTATCGGCCTGAAGCCCATGCTTAGCTAAATGACCGAGTAAGATGTACGAACAAAGACTCTTCTGGGAGACGACGTGTGCGGGCCTTCCTGTATCCAACTTCGACGGTGAACGGACGGAGAATCCCGAGTGATCATTAACGCTACGAAGCCAAACTTGAATCGTACGTCGTAGGCGTATTAGTCGTCGACGCCCTTCGGACCCAATGAAGACTGGAGTCCATAGCACCCTCTTGGAGCGACGGTCTCACCTATATCAAAACAAACCGGCTTCAGCAGGAAAACGGATGGATGTGAATCCGTGGTTAATTTCTTGGTGCGACGTTTTTGACAACAAGCGATCTTCCTCGGTAGTCAAGCTTTCAAGGGGAAGACATTCAATGCGGCGAACCCGGCGACTTCACCAGAGCAACCCAAATTCAAAAATCAGCATCTGAAAAAGAATGGGACATAAACAACACTAACTCTACAAAAATTTCGCGAGCGACCTCTCCAGACGCAGCCCTTCGACGAAACATTTCCGATGGCAGGGTGTCAACTGCTTATCTTGATTCTACCGTCACCCTGTATGGTTGTACCCAGAAAGAGATCGAGCGCTTCCGGCTCAGTAATGGGAGCAGTGCTCTCGCGGACAGTATCCAGTGAAGAACCATACCCGCGGCGTACTTCTTTTCACGCTGATGCGGTGATTGAAGTATCGTTGCCATCCGCGCAACCGTGTACCCTATCATTCAAGCTCGTACTTACCACAAAGATAATTGCATTTGACACAGAAAGTGCATGAATGGGTGGTGTTCGTCCGCTATCCGGTCATTTAGTATTTGACCGCCCTTGTGTGGAGAACTAGATCACTGGATGCATGTCTCAAGTTCGAACTCACTATCTCTTTGGAAGGTCCGACAAAGTTCGTGTTCGCGTCTGCCAGGGGGATGATCCACTATTTAGCACCACCCCGCGTAGACCCTCTTGGAGAGCTCCTCTCACCTACTAACACTCTGACTCGGAGTCCCAGGATTGACAACTCTGAACATCATCTACCCACCGTGAACAGTGTCAGAGGATCCTGACGCCCTTTCCTGCTGCGGCGCCGACGCTTATAATGGAGAGGCTAGTAACAGTGAAAGAATAACGCTTCCTTTGGACTTGGACTGAGGGATGTCGATGAGGCCAGGCTTGAGGGACGACAGATCGAAGAACTGATGCGAGCATGTGACCCGTCATGCTACCTCACCGGCGCAAACCAGCACTTCTCGAACTCATCGTTCGAGTTCGATTGACGTCCTTGAGGGCTGCACTTCAAGTTGGGTAGTGCTCATCTGCCTGATAGCAGCAGGTAGGACCAATAAATATTGGTATAATGTTGAAGCCTGGAGAGAACCGAACGATGGACTAGTTCGTTATTCCCATTCACAGTACAGCTGACGCCCAGAGTCAGAGTGGTGCCCGCCACGACTAAGCACGGAGCGTATATTCCACGTCGTCAGGAAATCCAATCAAGGTTGGTTCTAGCATCTACTGGCTGATATCGTTCCCACTAGAAATACCCCGACCCGCTGTACGACCCAGATTATGGGTGGACCAAATGGCATTCAGCCCGACCACTGACCAGATCTGTCTTGTTGTGAGGCACCCACGTGTCGCGGATCCACAGATTGTTTGCTTGATCCTCGCCGTTACGGTGCAGATACACCTCGACTGTCCCGACGTCCGTTCAACGCCTTTGTCCACATGAAAGGCGGGACGTCGGTGCCCGCACGCGAGGCCTTCACCTATGGACTCCGGGGGGCGCTCCATGGTCTCGAAGCGGATGTTGTGGGGCCACTCCGATGAGGCTACGCGTTCGATCTCGCCGTCTTGCGCGACATCAAACCGAGTCTCAACACGTCACAGTATAAACAGCGTGGCCTCCGCTGATGTGGGGTAGATGTGGAGAGAGGGAATAGGAGGCTAGTGATACGTACGACGAACACCGAGCTCCTGTACCTGGTTGACGAAGTAAAAGGTGGCGGCAGAAGCAGAAGCGGCGATGAATGGTGCCGATGGCCTCACAACCTGGGTCGAGGTGATATGTGGTGACTCACTCCACGCAAAAGTGGATGCATGGACAGCACGCGAAACATGGACCAGCGATAGAGGAACGAGGAAGTGAATGAGTAAATGTCAGCAATGGGAAGTCAGCGGTGGGATGAAACGTGCGGGAGTGCTGAATCATCCCCTCCAAAGCAAAATATGTTGCAGTATATTTCTTTTCCTTTTTTTTCGCGTTCGAGAAGGGATTGTACTGAGGTACTGAATGGAGTTGGATGGAAAGACTCACCGCGGAAAGGTAAGGAGAGATTCGAGTGAATTGGTTCAAGGCTTAGCTGCTTCTCCATGTCCTTCCCACGTACGCTATCTTCCGTGACTGGCCATGGTGAAACTATCAATCTGTAAAATAGCTGAAATATTGAACTAACCAGTCGTACCGCTTACTGACAAGGCCATGCGAGAGCTGTGATTGGAGTCCCGGGTGCAGCCTATCCCAAAACTCGCCGTTCAGAAAGCCGATCGGCGTCACCACGCACGCACCCGATGTCAACCTCTCGTTCTCACTCCATGTCCGCGTCGCGGGCCAAATCCTTTTCATGTATTCCTCATGGCATTCGTCAGCTCTCGTCGACAGCGCACAGTCACAGAAAACATATAGATCATTATGCGACTCTCTGTGTTCCAAGGACCGCCACCAGGGCCCAAGTCAAGGTACTGGCCAGCGCCGTCCAACGTTCCCTACTAACCAACTTCCACGTAGACAAGCTACTATCAGGTAAGATAATCGACGTTATGGACACTCATACATCACACTCATGCCAGTGAGGGGCCCAGCTGAGCAAGAAGTATCATCCAGACGTCGCCAAGGACGATGTTTCACAAACCAAGTTTCACGCCGTGAGCGAGGCATATGCAATTCTGGGTGACGACAGAAAACGGTACGTTCTTTCGTTCTGTTGCCAGTTCACTTTGCCCTTGCCCAACCCTCTCTAGGCGTGAATACGACCGCTCCCTTGGGTCCCATTCCCCAGGACAACATCCCCAAGCGACGACCACCCGACCTTCCCAACAACCCGGCTTTAAACACTTTTGGCCCAACCACCCCAGAAACCGCACGCGAGATCCCATGGGTGGCCATCCCCATGCTACAGGCCATGACTACCTCCACGAAAACAGGCGTGCGAGCAATCACACGCATCGTGGTTCTCAGTCGGGATCACAAACATCTTATACAGCGTCACGCACAGATCCATTTTCAAATCAATTTGTACAGAGAGCGACGGGTCATCGCCGGTCTGGGTCTGCTGCCCCGCAGTCTAGCGGTGCTCGACCAAGTTCTCAGCAAGGCGGATTTGAGAGTGTACGTTCCACGCCCTGGGCCGGGCCGAGTGGTGAGAGAAGGCGTGGGTCGGCAGCCAATGATCGTCCGACGCAAGATGAAGCTGCAGCAGAGAGTGGGATGATGCGTGCGCTCGGGGCATCCGGGCTCGTCGGGGTTATCATGCTCGTTGCTGCGATTGGGACTAGTTCGAAACAAACACCATAATCATTCCTGTGGGTATGCGTTGCAATAGAGCGTGATTGGATCCCGGTATGCCTTCTCCAGTAAATTCTACGACAACAAAAAGCGAAAATACATATTCTTTAAACCGGTGGGTGATACTATGAACTATGTTGTTAGATTTGATGTGCTCATACACAATTGGACTAGGACCTGACATACTGAATGTAGAAACATCATTCTAGTTGGCCATTTGTTTTCTTTGACATGTCTTTTGAGAGAGGTGAAGGTAATATAAATGATTCATCTCCTTTGAGTGGAGAAAAGACACCTCATTTGAGAATTGGTATGTACAGTATGTGCAGTTCTCACTCTACAGGGTCTCAGCAAGGAGCTTGTGGATGGTCCAGCTATGGTGGCATTGAGGTGGACCATGGCCTAATAACACAACTCTCAAGAAAATAATTGAATTCCCATAAATGAAAAAGCATGTATTCTGAATCCAACCCCAAGGTGTTATGACATCGCTCTAACCTTCCTTAACTTCGCCGTAGTAACCCCTTAGAGACGGGATACAATCCCTCTCATATTCCCTTTCATACTATATGACAACCATCATGTGACCCTGAGAACCTCCTCTCTTCCCACGATCCCCTGATTCCCCATCACGTGATACCTTCCTCTCTTTATCTCATCTCCCCTCTCTCTATCTCCATATTCCCATGATGTCATTACCTAGACCACTCCAGACTCATGATGTCATCATGACATCATATGACATCATACCTCACTACCTCCAGCCCTATTTAATCTCTGTGAGTCTAGACAACTCCATTTCCCTCCTTATCTCTACCTTCCTATTATATCCCACATTCCTTACCATACTTAGACGTTTCCTCTCACCTTATCTATAGCATAGCATGGTCTGTGCACCTTTCCCTTTAGTATATATAGGGACCACTCTGTTGTACTTAGAGTCCTCAGAGTTATCAAAGTCCCTTGTCCTCTCAAGTGGTAGCTCTCCGCCTAGCCAAGCGATATTGTGCTTATCCTTCCTTTCCGAGTTAGGTCAGCACTTTCCCTGTAACAAAGTGACAATTTCTCTTTCTATCTTTTTCCTTGATCTTATCTTATCTAATCTTATCAAGCCACGCGTTTATCTAATCTCACAACATACGCTGGACTTGTAACATTCCTTTCTTTTTCTCTTACGCTCACAGACGTTTATAGTTACATTCTTTTCTCACGAGATCCAATCTCGTTCACACATTCATTACCGTATGTCTTCTCTTTTAATCTCCGCTTCATGCTTCCATTTCTTCCCATGGTAATTACCGTCCTATGCTTCTCTTCCATTCTGCCACACCATGTGTGTGCAGCATGTATTTAATTACCGTTCTCCTATGTCCACATGTAGTAGTGTACAGCTTGGTCTGTGCG
>JBBPQE010000769.1:0-12755 GCA_038092335.1 Boletus vinaceobasis
ATCATGGACTGCGATAAGGAATCTAGAATACGGAGATTAAAAGAATGAGGTTACCATGTGGAGTCTAGATGCGGAAGCTCGGACCGAAGTCTAGAGCGTGTGATAGGAGTAAGAAGGAATGTGATATAAGGAAAGGTTACCACGGTCACGTGATAGGTCATGTGACATGATAAGATAAGATAAGAGTGTCTGATAGAGAACGGATGATCAGTAGTAGTGATCAGTAGAGAACGTTAAGTAAAAAGAAAGAATGAAATGATGAAGTGCAACGATTCGTTACATCATGTACCTGATCTCATCGAGATGGAGGAGGACCTTGAAGAGGAGGTGACCAATGAATATGTCAGATACGGCGAAGGCGAATGCCTTTTTACCATTAATACCGACTCGTATTTCCACAGTCGAAATGTGTCTACAGACGTAGCCGCCGCCAAATTTGCACAAAAGAAAAAGAAAACCTTCGAGGAAGCAGCTCCAGAGTACATTCATGATTATGCAGATGTATTCGCCAAAGAGAACTTCGACGAACTCCCACCGAGACGTCCATGGGACCACACTGTAAGTAACGAAAGGTTTTCAAGAAAGAAAACTAAATAAAAGAAAAGTGGGTGCGAGTGTACTCAACCCAGGGGGTTGTGTGTTACAGTGATGTTGGAAGGGTTGTGCGACGATGCACGGCGACACTGACTAATCCAGCAAGTCCGGATATGGTAGAGTGATGAGGAAAGGAAAAGGAACGACAAAGGTCAACGGCGGCCAGAGAAAAAGACAACAACAATGAAGTGAGCTGCTCAGTGGTAAAAGCTCAAACTGTTATTCCTGATTGGAATACAAACTATATAGTGACCAAGGAAAGAAAATAATAGACCCAAACAATAATGCTAAGGTAAGTAGGATAGGGGACAAGCAACAAGGTAGTGAGAATCGGGGAAATCCACCCCTACAAACCTAGGGAATATTAGTTCCCTACAACGCAATTGAACTCCTCCCAGGAGATCACACCGTGGACTGCAAAACATACCCTCTCGGACCAGGAGAACAAGAAGAACTTGACAAGTTCCTCGAGGAAAATCTAAAGACAGGACGAATCCGCCCGTCAAAATCCCCATTCGTGTCAGCTTTCTTCTTCATTAAAAAGAAAAACAGTCGCCTACGACCGGTCCAAGACTACTGGAAGTTAAACGCTGTCACCGTACGCAATAGATATCCCCTTCCCTTAATTAATGAACTTATCAACAAACTCAAATCAGCCAAGTTCTACACCAAGATGGATGTACGATGGAGGTACAACAATGTATGAATGAAGGAAGGTGACGAATGGAAAGGCGCGTTCAGGACCAATCGGGGCCTATTCGAACCCCTAGTAATGTTCTTTGGACTTACAAACTCTCCCGTGACATTCCAAACCATGATGAATTCACTATTCAAGGATCTCATCAATCGCGGAGTAGTCGTAGTCTACATAGATGACATTATGATCTTTACAAAGATGATTGAAGAACATAGAAAGGTGGTTCACAAGGTATTACAAATCCTGCACGAAAATAAACTCTATTTACGTCATGATAAATGCGACTTCGAGACCAAAGAAACAGAGTTTCTTGGAGTGATCGTATCACAGAACCGTGTAAAGATGGAACCCGGAAAGATAAAGGCCATAAAGGAATGGGCTATATCCACCAACAAGAAACAACTCTGCGGTTTCCTCGGGTTCATAAACTTTTACTGACGCTTCGTTAATAACCATGCCAAAATAGCAAAGCCCCTAAATGCCCTCACGTTGGTAAATCGTGATTTTGAATGGAGTAAAGAATGCCAGGAAGCCTTTGAGAAATTAAAAGACACCATCACTAGTGCCCCTGCATTAGCCATGCCAAGGGATGACGATCAGTTCCGCATCGAGACAGATGGGTCTGGTGTTGGCATGGGCACAATTCTTTCTCAAAAGCAGGACGGCGAATGGCACCCTGTTGCCTACATATCTCGAGCATTAAGTGACGCGGAGAGGAACCACCATGTGGCCGATCAGGAACTTGCCGCCATCATGTATGCACTCAAGGAATGGCGTCAGTACCTACTAGGTGCAAAACAACCTTTCCTCATCTTGACCGATCACAAAAACCTCGAATTCTTCAGAAAACCCCAAGATCTAACACGACGACAAGCACGGTGGCAGTTAACTCTACAAGAGTATCACTTCCACATTGAGCACCGCCCAGGGAAAGGCAATCCAGCAGATCCCTTGTCACGCATGCCCGAATATGAAAAGGGGGTAGATGCGGACAATAAACAAAAGATCCTCCTACCTGATTCACTCTTCACACCATGCAAGGAAAACTGTTAGATCTATCTTCGCGCATCCTCTCGCCCCGATATAGAAAAGGCAATCCGAGAAGCGCAAAATAAACGAGAACCCTTTGCGATCGACGGACTCAAGGACCCGTTGTCCCATTCATCAGGGAAACTGTGATGGAAAGATAATCCTAGATAATCCTTGAAGGAGGTTTTTATAAAGATTATAATGGATTATAATGGATTGTCAATTGCCTTCAAGGATTATCTAGGATTATCTTTCCATCACAGTTTCCCTGATGTTGGACCCTGAAGGAAGGATTAGTATACTGGAAAGACATTTTATACGTCCCATACGACCAGTCCCTATGAGAAAGAATCCTTCAGGAAAACCACGACCACCCCCTCGCTGGTCACCCAGGCACAAGACGCACCCTCGATCTTATTCGCACCAAATATTTCTGGCCCACAATGTGAAAAGATATTGAGTCGTATGTACGCGGTTGTGACGCGTGCCAAAGGACAAAACCAACGACGAACCCAAAGAAAACGCCGTTAAACCCAAATGAAATTCCAAATGCCCCTTGGGAAATCATTTCAGTCGATATAATTGGCCCCTTACCACAGTCAGAAGGGAAAACGGCCATACTGGTTGTCGTTGACCGGTTTTCAAAAATGATTCATGCATTCCCCGTGTCTCATACCATTTCCGCCTTGGGAGTCACCAAGATATTCTGTGACCATGTATTTACACTCCACGGCACCCCCAAGAAAGTTATTTCAGACCGTGGTCCTCAGTTTGTATCCAAGTTCGTCAAAGACTTGTACACTCTTTTGAAGATCGAAGGCAACCCGTCCACCGCCTACCACCCTCAAATGGACAGGCAAACAGAATGGATAAATAGGGAAATTGAGCAATACCTATGGATCTACGTCAACCAGCGACAGACCGATTGGGCAGAGTGGCTAGCACTAGCTGAGTTCGCTCACAACCAGAACACCACTTTGGCAACTGGTTATTCCCCGTTCATCCTAAACTATGGACAGCAACCCCAAATTGGCTCCGAGAAAGTCGAAGTCCGAAATGAGGAAGCATCATGCTTCATAGAAAAGATGAAGCTCCACCAGGGCAAGGCACATGAAGCCTTAAAGCTCGCAGCAGAGCAAATGAAAAAGCAGTACGATAAAAAGGTGAGACCAAGCCAAGAGTTTAAGCCCGGCGACTTGGTGCTCCTAGACGGCACCAATCTCCGCACAGATCGACCAACAAAGAAGTTCGATGACAAATGTCACAGACCCTTTAAAGTCATCAAAAAGGTCTCACCCACATCGTACCAACTGGAACTCGGACAAGGAATGAAGGGCGTACACCCGACATTCAATGAATCACTCCTCACACCTTACCGCCAACCCGAGTTCCCATCCCAACAGAAACTGACGCCGCCACCCCCGACTATTGTACATAATGAACCAATGTACGAAGTCAACGACGTCATCAACTCCAGGAAACGCCGAGGGAAAACCGAGTACCTCGTCGACTGGAAAAACTATCCCAAAGAAGATTGCACGTGGGAACCAAAGGAGAATCTTAAAGGGGCTAAAGCCACCGTTGAACGATTCCACAAGAAGCATCTCCAAGCAGTTTGCTCATCACAACCATGCGACTGTTCCTTGTGTCTATCCACCCACACAGCGCTCTTCTTCAACTCCGACTTCAAGTCATTCGCAAAAACCCTTAACCGTCTACCTGATGGACTATTCGAAATCCCCACGCCCGATGCAGAACCCCATGTCGAAGGTATTCTTATCGACCACGATGAACCTTGAAAAGGGGGTAATGAAACGATATCCTTAAAACCTCAAAAACCCCTATCGTAACCATTGTGGACACTCTACCTCTTCCCCCGTTATCTTATCTTATCTTCCCCTTTACCAAGTCCAGACCGTTCCAGACCCTGACGTCACACCTACATCATTACTTACTCATCAATGACCTCATACCCTTTAACCTCAAAGAATGTTCCACAATGTTCTCTCGGATTCTATTACTTAGTAAGCCACCCCAGTAGGTAGTATATAAGTAGGGACTCCGTGTAAATTACTCCCCATCTTCAGTATTTTGATTCTCTTGCCCAAAGTCTCATTTTGAGTGTCTTGGTCATAACACATTTGAACTTGACGTCCTTCTTCAAAAGATCATTAGGCGGACATGCGACTTGCGCGTAGTCCTTGATGAAACATCTATAAAAGTTGGCTAGGCCAAGGAAACTTCTAACCCCTTTAACACTCATGGGAGTGGGCCATTCCAAAATAGCTTTTACTTTTGAATCGTCCATGCAGATACTGTCTTTTCTTCCCATGATCATTCTGGGGAAATCGACTTCTGTCTTAGAGAATGTGCATTTTTCCAGTTTCACGAAGAGGTTATTTTCTTCAAGACATTGCAGAACTTCTCACACAATCTTGTCATGTTCCTCCTGGTTATCCATTTTCGTAAAGATCATTAGGTCATCGATGTAAATGACAACCACATTATCCATATCAGCGAAGATTTCATTCATCATTGCTTGGAAAGTGCTGGAACTGTTGCACAGCCTGAAATACATAACGAGGGGTTCGTATGCACCATGGAAGCAGACAAAAGCAGCTTGCCATTTGTCGCTTTCTTTGATCTGGACATTGTTACATATATCCCCATCATAGGTCTATTTTTGTAAATAATTTAGCTCCTTTGAGCTTGTCAATGAGCTGACCAATCAATGGTAGCAGATAGTTATTTTTAACTGTGTGTTCATTAAGATAGCAGTAGTCTTGGACCATCCTGTTGTAGTATCAAACGGCAGGTGGCTATGCCACATATTACTTAAGCACGCAGATAATTCTCTCACTCTGCTGTTGCCACACCTCAGTTACTTCCACAGTTACTGAGGTGAGGCTATCCATAACATTCCTATCCACCTATACTAACCCAGTATCTAGACTGTTACCTTAGTATAGGTACTACCCCAATACTAAGTTACTTCCACAGTTACTGAGACTGTTACCTTACTATACATCTGCTTCTTTCTGTCTTTCTTTGGCACAAAAAACACAGGGCTTGTTTGTGGAGATTTAGAGGGTCTAATATACCCTTTCTTGAGCTGATCATCTATGAATGCTGTAACCTCTTCTTGCTCTGTGGGACTGAGTGGTATCAATCAGCCTTTCTTTGGCATGAAAGAATCTTTCATGTCAATTGTGTGGTCCCAGGGCTTTCAAATTGGCATCCGTTTGCTCTTTCCTTTACTACAGTAAAGACTTTTAAATAATTGTGGTAAGCCATCGGAACTAGATCAGCTTCTGTTAGTTTCTTTTCTTCTTTTACGTTGTTTTTGTCAGCAGCAAAGATTTCCAGTTTCTCAAGCGTTGCTTGTATTTGATACTGTAGGTCTAGCTCTTCCTTTTCCACTAACTGAAGGAAGACAGACTTGTCTTGTAACATGTGGCAATGCCAAGGGCATCGGTTAAGCTTTACCGAGCCCGTAGTCCAATCTATCTCCAGGTTGTGACATTTGAGCCACATGTAGCCAAGGATCAGGGAATTCTGTCTGAGATCTGTAACCTCAGCGGTAACACATTCCTTGTGACCCTTAAAGTCAATAATGACATCTGCCAAGTGTGTGATGTGACCAGTGGAGTTCTTTGTGCCGTCAACATTAAACACTGCAATTGGGTTTTGTAAATTTCTCAGGGGAAGTTTTGCTTTCTTCACCCACATTTTATCAATAAATATAGTATTAGCTCCCAAATCGAGCAACACTTCTATCTTTGTGAAGTCGTTTGGTGCTTCTTGAGAGGCAACGTATAGAGGAATGAGGATTTCATTACTCATCTTCACATTGCGGACATACATATCATCTGGGATTTGAAACTCTTTTTCTTTTTGTTTAGGAGAATTAAGCACTGGTTTTACTGTCCCAGCTGCGCTTGTAAGAGACACTCCCGACGTATGAGAAGAAGAAATGTTGGTCGATTCATCAACACCTGTGTCATCAACGGTTAGATTATCAAACCTATTTTTTTGTTTTTCTATTTTCACCTTCAATCCACCCAGATCAGATCTTAGGCCTTGCCTTTTCCCTTCTTGCCTTTGGAAGTGTCGGCAAAGAATGTGTGGGCCTCTTTGAATAACATTCCTTTTGTCACCTTGACCCAATTAGTGGTGCTTTTATCGTCTTCCCAGGATGTCACTCCATCGTTGGAGTCTGAATCTGAGTCTGAAGACTCTTCTTGCTTTTTGGCCTTGTGGGCCACCTTTTTCCCCTTTTTACAGGAGAATTTGTGTTTTCCCCCAAGCCATTTGCAGTCAGGGCACTGCACTTTTGTCTGTTTGCAGTCTTTGACTATGTGGCCAGACTTGCCACAATTGTAGCATGACCCTGAAGTTGTGGCCCTGATATCCATTGTGTTGGGGTCTTCTTTACCTTTTCCAGAGTTTTGGTAGGTTTTCTGGAAACCTGAATTTACGTAGCGAAAGGCCTGCATATTGTTGCCAACCTCGCAGATCTCCGTGAGATACGCATCTACATCTGTCATTCTTGCTCCTGTTTTGAATATTCAATGGATAATGTTGGAGCAGACATTCCTTTCCAACAGTGTAATCACATGTGTTGGGTCAATTTGTGCCTGAAAGTACAGGGCTTGCCATTTGACAATGTAATCGTTGATTGGGAGAGATTCTTGTTTATAATTTGTGAGTTGGTTCCTCGCCCAATCCTTTTGATTGGTTGACCAGAAGAGACTTTCGATCTCGGTCACCAATGTTGCCCATATATAGCTCGGGCCTTCAGCTAGTCTTGTTTGGGCAAAATGCCCTGCATTCTTGCCTTCTAAACGGGACAAGACCGCAACTACTGCGTTGTAAGAGTGGGGGGGAACATGTGCCCGATTAAGATCGAGCCAAGCATGAATCTTTGCCCACCACTCTTTGAACTTTGCTTTTGACCCATTATATGAGCCAGGGTCGGAGAATACCTCTATCTTTCGAGATAGTCCTCCCCCTATTTGTACCGGTGGTGGAGCAGACAGTGCTGCTGGTGCTTGTTGGGGTATGACATTCCCCCTTATCGCTGCAATGTCATTTGCAATTTGATTTAGTTGATGCTGCTGAGCATCCATTCTTCCTTGCATCATGGAAATTAGTTGTTGAAAGGAGGTAAACTCTGCAATCAAGGCATTGTTTTGTTGCTGCCCTGTTGCTGTGTTTCTGACTCCCCATGCATCGATGAAAGCTTGTGACATTGTGAAGAAAAGGAAGTGGTTTTGATATAAAAGTAATTATTCCCTGAAACATTTAGGGAGATGAAGAGTGTGGCGTGGGCGTAAGACCTTTGCCGTAATCTTTTCATCATCTGTTGGCTTTAGATGAACGATCCTTTTCTTTCTTCTACTTTCCTCTTCTTGACAGGTATTACTACTTCTACCTGACGTTTCCTTTTGAGGTTGAGGAGAGGGATATGCCCTTCTTCGATAACTCTTGTAAAATCTGTGCCTACATAAGGTGATAACTCCTGTTCAGGAACTGTGAGTGATTCTTCTACAGGTTCCTCTTTGACTGGTGGTGCAGGTGGTAAGTCATTGAGATCAAACTCCACTTTGTCAATCTCAGTCATATAATCTGAAAGAAGAAGTGACTCCTGGTCTACTTCAAGCAGGGTTCCTTTTTCAACTAGAGGAAGATAAACGTTTGGCGGGTATTCACCGTAGAGGTCATAAGGGAAAAGCTTGTGTTGAATAACAGCAAGTGCTTGGTCGAAGGGTGATGGGGTTCTTTCAGGGGTCTCACTCAGGTACCTCAGCTCTAAGGATTCTGCTCTTAGGAACTGTTCATTACTACACTGGAGTTCCACTCTAAAACGTTGCAACCTTTGGTTGAGGTCACTGAGTGAGTTAATAGCCCATTCAATGGGCATTAGCACAGGTGAGTAGGGATGACAAGGAGTGAATGACACTGGGTGAAGTCTTTAGCCTGTGAAACGTTCCTTGACATTGATGACACACTTGTCTTTTGCAAAGTCAGTACTTTCTGAGTTTGGTGACAAGGGTAGGATGAGACATTAGCAAATGTGCCAACATCTAGCTAGCCCTAGCTAGACCATACCAGGCCCTATAATGGCTGTTGGATGTAGCAGCCCTAGTGAGGAAATACATTTTCTTGCATGCTGCTCCTATAACTCGCAAGCAATATGTGATACTAGCTAGAGTATGATATGCCCTTCCCCTTAACAGAGCCTTGCTAGGCCTACAATCTCTAGCTAGACCTAGTACGAATGTAAATTTTGTCGCCTGGAAATGCTTGCCTTGCTAGGTTCTCACTGCCTTGCAAGCTACTAATAGGCATACCAGTTCTTGTATGACCACCAAATCATTTATTCGTTCATTAGAATTTAGTACATAATTATAACACTGCATACAGTCGAGTCCCAAGAACGAAATGGAGGGAATGACAGACTCTGTGTAACGAAGTGACAATTTCTCTTCTTATCTTTTTCTTTGATCTTATCTTATCTAATCTTATCAAGCCATGTGTTTATCTAATCTCACAACATACGCTGGACTTGTAAACTTCCCTTTCTTCTCTCCTCGCGCTCACAGATGCTTATAGTTACAATCACTTTCTCACAAGATCCAATCTCATTCCCATGTCCATGTTCATTTCCATATGTACTTCTTTTAATCTCCGTCTATGCTTCCATTCCCTTCACACAGTTATTACCATACATGCTTCTCTTCCATTCTGCCACACCATGTGTGTGCAGCACGTATTTAATCTCTGTTTCCATATGCACATATGTAGTAGTGTACAGCTTGGTCTGTGCACATTATGCCACAGTATATAAAACCCAAGGAACCCACTGGATGTTCTCCAATTTGGTTCTCTTGGTTTCTCCCCTTGAGATCATATCCCCTACTTTCCTGAGTTCAAGTGATAACCTAGGTCCTAAAAGCTTAAGGACTTCAACGTTGTTTCACTCTGAGTCTGAAAGCAACAAACATCAAAAAGCAACAGAACAATGTGATGGTCTGAGAATGTGTGCAATCAAAATCTGTGAGTTCTAGCTGCCCTGCCAGCAACGAATCTTGGTAATGAGTGCATGATGGGGTGGTGGATAAGTGTGATAAAAAAGTTGCTACATGTGTTGGGAGTGATGTGGTTGTGATGGTCCATTGAGGTATGCGTACAGAAAGCAACGGACATGGAAAGAAAACGGAAGGCAAACGATGCAATGGTCAGAGAATACGTGGTCAAAATCCATTCAACTTCTTGCTGCCCCGGCAACGAGGTCTCTTGATAGCAACTATACAACCCTTCTTCTTTGGCTCGATGGGGCCACTGGGCAGGTGAGAAGTTGGTGCTGGGACTTCAGATACAGTTGCTGTAGTGCTGGTGGATGGAACCGGAGCATCGGCACTGGCAGTCTTGTATGCCATGCAGCTGGACTCAGCTTCATTATCTGACACGCATGGAGACAAGTCAGACTCGATTGCAGTAGCAGCAGCAGTGCTGAAGATGCTGGACATCGAAGTGGTGCTAGATGAATGGGGTTGTGGCGCTCTGCTGACTGAATCCTCCAAGTCAGGTGCCACTGATGGCATGCGCTGTGGATCTTCGGGCAATGGAATGGTTGGGGTCTTGGGAAATGGACTCGGAGTCCCAAAGAAACTTGCCTCTGGAGCACATTGTGTTGATGGATGCACAGCCTTCTTTGCGAGGCAAGTCTGTTGAGCATGGATCTTTGCCATATCATCATCAGAATACATGTCCTTGGAAGTTCCATGGCCCTTTGGGAAAGCCTGACTAATAACAAGTGAATTTACGAGTGACGGTAAATGAAAGATGTACAAATTCCACCATGCCAAGGTCTCCTTGGTCCAGTCGTCTTTGTCATCAAACATTTTGATGATCAATCAAGTCATCTCGGCTAAATCCATCTGCCCAATTGTTGTGCACCATTGTGGCATGGTGCTTAAGATAAAATATAGCTGCCAATGGTCATTAGTTATTGAAATCACGGGGCTGGATGTGGACTTACCATAACATGAATGTATGCGATGATGTATGGCATGACCTCAGTGAGGCCCCAGGCACAGTTTTTCAAGGCCTTGGATGAATTTGAGGTAACTGTGTCAGTCAATGCTGCTGACAGTCCAATGAATAGATGCGTGTAAAACTGTACAACAGGCCATTAGCAGCTGATCAAATCTGAAGTGATGACCTACCCAAAAGTGGCATGGCCACAAAAGAGTCCCTTTGCTCTGTTATCTGGATCATATACTCCCTCCTCATAAAAGCATGTCAGTCAGTTGGCTGCTGTGGTCCGGATTGTGCTGTCTTAAAGTGCTCTGATAATCCTAATAAATAGCTTGAAGTAAAATTGATAATCAGTAAAAATGTTACATATGTGTCAGGGTCTTCGTCAAATGTGTTGAGCTTCTTTCGGGGGCACAGCATACATGTGATCCCTGGGTGGTTGAATCCATGCATTGACTTATCCTCGGACTTCACAATTGGTGGCTTGAGTGACTTGCCATTGGTGAATAGATAGGCCAGACCAGCATGTTTGACTGATCCAAGATCAGTTGAACGCTGGTCGCTCATGCCCTTTGTGATCTAGACATGGCAGGTTAGATATTGTAGGGTATATGTGCATATATTGACTCACCCAGGTGCATATCTTTTGTAACTCATCTGCTTCCATCTGATTATTGAGTTCTTCAGCCAATCCTAGGGCGTGGGTCAGGATTGCCTTGTAGATCCGATGCTGTTGCATGATGTTGGATGAATTGCTGTCAAATCTATTAGTAATACTGCTATGCAGGTATTGACGTGACTCACTATGCATCAAGCTCACTCTTGCGACCAGATTCGACCTTGAGTCTGACATTGATGGCAGTTCTTGGGAATCCAAATGGGTGCAAAAGGCACACAATTTTCCTTCCAACGAGTTCATACTTTGCCTTATTGAACTTGGACATGCTGTTGGACTTGGAGGTTCTTCAAGGGTGAATTAGCTTACAGGCACATTAAAGAGGACACTTACTTGGCTTTTTTCTTTCTTGGCATGGCTTTTGCTACCTCATCAACAAGATTTTCTTTACGCTTGCTCATGTCAGCTGCTGTAATGGAGATTGATTGTTCCAATAGAATGGAATCAATGGGGGGATGAGACACAATGGTGAGAATTCAGAGACTGATTGTAATGGAAGGGGAGATGGAATCTAATCTGCTGAGATTGAAATTCTTGGATGGTGCCAGCCCAGCCTGAGTGCAGCACTGCGACTCAACTCCAACTTGACTCGTCCAACATCTTAAAATTTGACCTCATCCCATCCTGACTGACCTGCTAATTGACCCACCTGGATGGCTGAGATCGTCTGCCCCTCCTGTGGCAAAAAGGTCAAAGGAGAACATGGTCTTTCTCTTCACACATCTTGCTGGTGTCACAAAAATAAATCTAGTGTCACCGATCTGCTTCAACAGCACCGAGAAAATGCCCAGACTGTAGCAGCCAAAGAACAAAGGAGGCTCTGTGATAAAGCAGAGAAACAGGCAGAGAGAGATCAGTTGGAGAGGGTGCAGGATGCCTTGCAAGTGCAGTGACTTGCTAAACATCAAGCCCTTTTGGTATGTTGTTCAAATATTAATCATTCTTATACTGTATTGAACATGAGCATCAGTTCGATGCACCCAATCATAGTGATAATATTGAACGGCACCCATCAGATCTTCCCAGCCATAATCATTGCCTACCATGGCGTTACCATGATGACCTGCCACCATTACCAATTCCTGTGCCAGCTTCTGCTACAATCACAGATTCCGAGTCCGGGGAGGATTCCTATGGAAACAACCTGCCCACCATCCCATCAGATATGGAGCTGGATCTCTTTGAGCAGACCACTGCCAGCCAGGAACTGCCGACCAACACTTTGCACCATCCTCGGACAGAATCCAATGGCAATGACCTATTTCATGAATATCTCACCAACTTCCCTTCGCATGATCCAGAAAACATCACATCACTTGAGCACCTCTGCGATGGCTCAACATTCCAGCTGTTATGACATCGCTCTAACCTTCCTTAACTTCGCCGTAGTAACCCCTTAGAGATGGGATACGAACTCTAGAGACGGGATACAATCCCTCTCGTATTCCCTTTCATACCATACGACAACCATCACGTGACCCTGAGAACTTTCTCTATTCCCACGATCCCCTGATTCCTTATCACATGATAACCTCCTTTCTTTATCTTATCTCCCCTTTCCTCTATCTCTGTATTCCCATGACGTCATTACCTAGACCACTCCAGACTCATGATGTCATCATGACATCATACGACGTCATACCTCACCGTTACCAACCCTATTTAATCTCCGTGAGTCTAGACGACTCCTTATCTCTACCTTCCTTTTATATCCCA
>JBBPQE010000770.1:0-12751 GCA_038092335.1 Boletus vinaceobasis
TTGAAGAATGGGATGGAAGGAAAGATGACTAAGTAAAAGAATCGCGAAGAACGATGTGGAAGGATTAAGTAATACACTCGCTGACTGATCAATAGAAGAAGAGAGAAGGTCAGCGAAGAAGATGACTGATCAAAGGATAACTACGCGGGGCTTCAACAGCGTAGTCGGATTGTCTGCAAAAGATAGCATAGACTCGAAGAGAAAAGGAAACGAAGAAAGAATCGTAACACTTTGTATGTAAGAATAAGGTTTTTGTGAATGTAATCACTGAGAAGGAGAGTGGGGGAGGGTTATAGGGTTATATGGAGGTCACAAAGAGGCATGGGAGGTTCTTCAATAAGGAGATTGCAATACAATTATGTTTTTATCCAGATGTTAAATTGTCTAGCATATAAAGACAAAACAAAGTCAAATATAATTAATAATTTATTAGCCAGAATGGATTATAAAACTAAAAGAGAAATAACAAGATTATTTAAATTTACCAATTTAATCATAAACAAAGTAATAACAAATTTTACTATGTCATCAAAACAAATGAAGAAAATAATTAATATTTTAATGAAATAAAATAAATATTAAAAATGTCAGATATAAAAGCTGAAAAAATAGTTAAAAGATTATTTCATAATATACTCATTAATTATAATAAACCTATTAAGTATTTTGAAGATTATTTCAATACTCATAAATTATAGAATCATTCTGTGTTCTTAAATCTTTATAATTATAAATTATAGCTTTTAGCTTAATTATTAAGGAAAATATGGAATAAATCTGTTCAATTAGAATTTATTAGATTATATTAATTGTTCTATGATTCTAATATAATTCTTAATTTATTATCTTATTTCTCTGACAATTTAAAAATAAAGAGATAATTAGATAAAATATATCACTCTGCATTAATTACTAAATCTACAGCAATTTTGCAAATGAAATATTTCTAATTGTGCTGTAAATCTATGCCATTATCTCATCAGAATTTTCCCATGATTCTAAAGGTTAAAAATTACAATAAGAAGTATTCACTACAATGTATAATAGTCTCCCACTCACATTGAACCCCTACAAAAGCTGTATCTACAAGGATATCTCAGAATCTACCAACACAATGGAGATTTACCCTATGGGGACATACCAAAAGGCTGGGAAGGTTGCACATGTGTGATAGACACCATTTAGCCCAATATCAATTCTATAAATATCTACTTGAATAAACATTTAATAACTTCCTTGCCCCATAAATTCCATAAAGACTACCTGCTCAAGCTAAACCTCCCCATTATCTACCTTTGCCCTTATACTTATCCCTGGAAAGTACCACACCTAACCACTTTTTTTAAGGGAGGTCCATCATGAAATATATAAGACAAGACATTAGTTCCATTATACAGTGGCTCACAAAATTGTCCCAATGTTTTGCACTTTTTGATTGTGTATTGAATAACTCTGGAGGATAAACAAATATAAACAAGATATTGATATATGAATGAAAGGAGGAACTAAGGACTAAGTGGTGACAAAACAATTATGTAATTCTGATGGGTAGTCATGGAGATACCTACAATTTAAAATGACTATTCATTGGGACAATTATGTGAGTGTAGTTTAGATATATCAGACTCTGATACTCCACTGTGTCTATAGCAATCAACTGTCAACAGATTGTTGCTATGGTAATGTTATGTGTCATGGGACCCCAGAGTCAAGCAATTTCACAAAAATTAATATTCTCAGAACTCCACAGTTCTATAATATATTCATTCCTTCTGCTTAGAGGGAAAATATCTCCCAATAAGCTCTCTATTAACCATATTACCTCTGAAGCTGGTGCTGGAAGATATATTGTATCTAGGGTACTCTTAGATATCTTTTCTAATGAATTTGTTCCATTTCTGGATGTCCTTTGAAGCTTTCTACTTTCTCTTCATAGTTGAATTATTACTTAAATCACTACTGGCGAGGCTTCTAATGCTGTTTAAGCCTTCAAACACATTATCATCATCATCTTTAACCCAGTCTCCTCAGAATCAGCCAGAAAAATCATTGGGAATAGTTCTCTTTGGGCTGTGGTAAATATGAAAATGCCATTTCTTAATACAATATATAGGAGGAAATACTTGGACCCTACTTTGAGGTACAAGAAATGGACTGTGGAGTACTAGAAGAGGGTAGTCTAGTCAGATGACATTAAAATCAACATAATTGCATCAGATGAAAGATTGTGAGAGTGGCAAAAGGCTGGTGAATGATTGATTAAGAGAAAGTTCCCAGGGTATAATGTAGTTAGGGTTGGTGAGGAAAATATCAAGAGATGAAGCTATATGGGTTGGGAGGCAATAGGAAGACTTGCAGAGGTTGAGGGAAGGATGCATGCTGACCAGTATATGAATATTTTGGAGAGCAACTTACTGCTCAGAATAGAAAAAAGTGGAATTTATTTAGGAGATCTCATTTTTTAGCAGAACAGTAATCCCAAGAATACCTGCAAAAAGGCCAAGAGATGGATGAAAGACAATAATATCACTTTCCTGGTCTTGCCCCCATAGTCCCCTGATGTCAAACCCATTGTACATCTCTGGGATTACATCAAAAAACACCTTTGCCAGTATTCAATATAGACTAAGGAAGTTTGGGAGAATTATAGAGGTATGAGCAGAGATAGCACCAGAAGTATGTCAGGAGTTGATTGAAAGTATCCCTAGAGGGAGTAGTACAGTTAGAAAGGCCAAGGGGGGTCACACCACACATTGACACTACATTTTCTATTTTTTTGAACCACACTCACATAATTGTCCCAATGAGTAGCCATTTTGAATTGTATGTATCTCCATGACTACCCATCAGAATTACATAATTGTTTTGTCACCACTTAGTCCTTAGTTCCTCCTTTCATTCATACACCAATACCTTGTTTATATTTATTTATCCTCCAGAGTTATTCAATACACAATCAAAAGGTGCAAAACATTGGGACAATTTTGTGAGTCACTGTATACTGTATATCTAACCTCACTGAATATAATACAATCTTCCCCTTAGACATTATCTTATTGTAATAAAATAACAATTTTCACTTTGATCTTATCTTATCTCTGCCAAGTTGTTATCTAATCTCATCTCATCTATTTAGACTTAGAATTTTTCTCATTTTCTCTCTTATGCTTATGGACACATTCCTTTTTTTCCTTTTTCTCATGAGATCCAATTTGGTTTCCATGGTCATTTCCATTATACTTCCATTCTGTTCGTATACTGTATATGCCTTTTCTTCTTTAATCTCTGCTATGCTTCTCTTCTATATGATACCTCATGTCTCATCTGCCTATTTCATCTCTGTCATCATGCATTGACAAAATACACCCAATTCTGAAGAATGCTCTGGAATTAGAAACATCTGAATGAACTCTTTAGGTACCACATATTGTGACCTTCAAGGACTATATCCCAAGATCAAGAAGCAATGTCTAAAATGAAGCTCACAATGTAAATCACTTGGCAGACAAATGCACACTACTGGAGAAGAGAAGAGAATGGAGGAGTTTCCTTAATACAAAGCCTTGGAGGGCAAAGTACAAATGGATTAGACTGGGGAGTCCAGTCACAATTTGTCTACCTTATATACATTTGAGAAATGTGTATGGACCATGCAGTACATGAGAGTAATTACTAAAAGAAGATAAAGTAGTGGAGTGGAAAAAGATGATGATGATGAGATGAGATGGAGATTAAATACATGAGATATGATGTCATATGATGTCATTGGTCTAGCCTCAGGTCAGGTGTTGTTTACACACTCACATGCTAATCATGTAATTAAGAAAAGAAAATGCTAAATTTGAAAAGTTTGAAAATATGGTAATATCATAACACTACTTCCTTTTTAGGACTGGTATTCCAGGCAAGTCATGTAAGAATATATTTCTGTAAAAGTTTCATAAGGTTTAAATAGAGTTTCAAACTTGACAATTGATAGTCCATGAAGTTTACAAGGTGCAGAGGGGTTTGACATGTGAAAGTCTTTGATCATGTCATGGAAATTCTGGAGATTATCTAATGGTTCCTAAGTATGATTGGTTTCATTGTACCCCTTCCAATATACCAGGTATTGTATTTTTCTGTTTTTCATTCTCAATCCTATGATATAATCCACCTCAAATTGTTCATACACCTCATATATTTACAGTAATCTCCATCTCTTCTTTTCTTCTACTTCTTTTCCCTCTCCACTACTTTACCTTCTTTTACTAATATCTCTCACACACTGCTTGGTCTGTGCACCATTCTCAAATGTGTATAAGGTAGACAGATTTCAACTGGACTCTCCAGTCTAATCCATTTGTACTTTGCTCTCCAAGGCTTGGTATTAAGACCTCCTCTACTCTTTATTCAGTTGTCTATAGTAAATTCCACTAAGTATGTGCACACAAGTCTTGCTTTAGGTATTGCTCCTTGATCTTGGGATGTTGTCCTTGAAGGTTGCAACAAATTCACTTAGTTTCTTCCCATAAAGACCTTGTGATATCTCCTTCACTCCTCTTCTCCACTCCTAGGGATTGTGACAGTGACCTAAGAATCTAGCGTTGATCTGTGTGGTTGTTTCAGAAATGACTGAAAAGGGGAGTCCATGTACACACCATACATTATCTCTCAATATAATAGCTAGATCCTTTAAAGAAACAGTATCATATGTGGGAATAAAAATGACTTCTTTTGAGAATTGATCCACAACTACATAAATAGCCATAAAGGAATGTGATTTGGGTAAACCTGTAATGAAATATACTGGGAGATCTTTCCAAGGATGTTTAGGGGTGGGAAGAGGAAGGAGTTTTCCTGCCAGTGCTTTTGACTTTCCCTTCATGAGGGCACATACTTGGTAGCTATCTACATAGTTTTTAATATCTTTTGTGACTCCTGGCCATGAGAAATATTGAGTAAGAAGGTGTTATGACATCGCTCTAACCTTCCTTAACTTCGCCATAATAACCCCTTAGAGACGGGATACGAACTCTAGAGACAGGATACAATCCCTCTCTTATTCCCTTTCATACTATACGAAAACCATCACATGACCCTGAGAACTCTCTCTCTTCTCACGATCCCCTGATTTCCTATCACATGATAACTTCCTTTCTTTATCTTATCTCTCCTCTCTCCTATCTCCGTATTCCCATGACGTCATCACCTAGACCACTCCAGACTCATGATGTCATACCTCACTGCTACTAGCCCTATTTAATCTCCGTGAGTCTAGACGACTCCCTTTCCCTTCTTATCTCTACTTTCCTTTTATATCCCACATTCCTTACCATACTTAGACGTTTCCTCTCACCTTATCTATAGCATAGCATGGTCTGTGCACCATTCCTCTTAGTATATATAGGGACCTCTCTGTCGTACTTAGGTCCCCAGAGTTATCAATTTCATCTTTGTCCCTTCATTGGTCCTCTTAAGGATTCAGAAGCCATAAAGTCTACTCTTCCGATTAGCCATCGTACTAGGCATCTTACCTTTCCCTTTGCCCTATTTGTCGAGGACCGAAGAAGAGATACCGCTGGCATAGTAAGCCCAGACGATCCAAGACAGTAGTTAAGGTCTACGAAGCGACCTTGCCAATATCTGCTACGAGAGCTCTTCCTTATCCTTTTCCATTATCATTTACCCCTTTTCTTTTATTGAGGCTCCAGTGTTCCTCCCCGTCCTACGCTGCGAGCTAGCTAGACAGGATCGTAACAGAAGGTGTATAGTACATGCTTGGCTGGAATGACCAGTGATAGGAGAGTCATGGCAAATGTCCATTAGTTGCATGTATAAAGAAAGGGGAACAAAAGCTTTGTTTTTGTTACTTTTGAAAATATTATTATAATAATCGAAACAGAAATTGCCAATGTCAGATGCTCCCTCTTTAAGAGAGGCTTCCTAAAGAGAATTGTCAAAAGAGGAGGAGATAGAGACATTGTTTATAAAAAGATGAGAAGGTAAAACAGTAATGTTCATATTATAGTCAAGAAGAGCATCATCATGATCAGGGTAACAAGACAATGCATTGGCTCTGCCATTGCTACTTCCAGGTTTGTAAACCATAATGTGATTGAATTCTTGAAGAAGCATGTGTCAGCAAGCTTGTTGATCTGATAGGGTTTGTGACTTCTTCTAATATTGAAAATTCTTCTGATCAGTCCAGATTTCGAATCATTTGCAATCTATTAGATAATAATGCCATTCTTTGAGCATCTGAATAACTGCAAGCAGTTCTTTATTATAAATAGGATAATTGCATTTGGTACTATTGAAAGAGTGAGAAATAAAGGCACAGGATCACCATAACTTATCCTCACAGAGAACCAATAGAATAGCTTCTGTGGCAATATCTGATGCATTGGTTTCCACTCACATTTCCTAATCCCAATTAGGATATGCAAGAAGCAGGGATTCCCAGAACTTGTTGTTTAATGAGTCAAAGGCTACCTGTTGCTTTGCTTCCCATGTAAATGGTGTAGGAGCTGCTAGCTCCCTATGTTTGTAGATCCTCATTTTACAGAATTCTGACACCCTTCTTCTGTTCTTCAAGCATCAGCAAGTCATCCATCATATTCTGTGTCCATCCACGTCTGATCCAGAATTATCCATATGTATCCACTTCAATCTGTATCTGTTTCAATCTGTAAACTCTATTAACCTTTGTATATTGGTTGTGGCGAATCTCTCTGTTGTTAGTGGAGATATCATAGTTTAGAGATCTTGTGGCATCGTTCTGTGATGTTTTAGTATCCAACAGTCCAGGGAATGTCTGGACTATAAAATCTTATACTTTGTTGAGAATCTCCATCATCTATTTTGCCCTTCGATTTGTGGGATTGCATCTCTCAAGTCTCTCATCTTCATCCTTGTCATCTGCCTCAATATGATCCTTGTTCTAGACTGGAATCATTTTTCTTCGTCATTTTTGTTTCCTTTACAGTCTAAAATTAACCAGACTGCTATTGTTCACACTCAGGTCTGCCTACATCTATCCCTTCTCTTTTAAAAACCTTACTTGAACCCTTTGGGACAAGTTTACCTCATACCCATTTTTCCTTACCTTTTTTTTTCTTGACCTTTGACTTTAGTTGAGGTTGGGATCACTCCTATTTGTATCTCTTCAACTGAAGCCCACTGCAAGGGATTTATCAAGGATGACGAGAAGGACGCTTAGGCCCACATCTCAGTGTCAGGAGATTGATGATCTTCTTGCTGATTTTCGCTGACTTGACTTTTCATCTGACTCCAAGTTCCTGATTCTGGTTACCCCAATCAGAGCTTGTCAGAACCTTCCCACTGCTTCCATTGCTGTCATATCTGATCCCCCTTTCATCCCTGATGGTTTTATTCATTCCATTCCTCATTAATCCCCTACTCCGTTACATCGTTCACCCCTTGATCTCAACTTGCTCTCCTCATTAATACCTTTACCTTCCCCTTTGCATTCCAATTTCTCCTTCCTTTCATCAGATAGTTCTGAATCTATCTCATTGCTATCCTTATCCTCCCTTTTCAACCATAGTATCAATCTGACCATAACCTCTACCAATCTGACCTTACTGACATAATTACCAGTACCTTCTTAATCACCAATTCCATTACTTCCTTTTTCCAATCTGGTCAATCTGACAATTAACCACACTAACCTTCCTCAGATTCTGCGCTTACCAATGGCCCAACCACAATTCCAAATGCCCCTGTGGGGAACCCCCAATGTGCCCAAGTTCAATGGCAAGACATCATTAGAGCTTTCTCAATATTTGAAAGATATTGACTTTTTAGGTGACACTGCTGGATTAGATGAAGCGAAGAAAATCAATGCTACTGTCCAGTATGCTGCTCTCAATGAAGCTAAGGTATAGCAGATGCTTCCAGAAACTACTGCCAATCCAGCAGATTGGAACACATTTATCAAAGCAGTTAAGAAGATATATCCCAGATGTGAAGACACTAACTGCTACTGTCATGGAAAAAGAAGTGGAAAAAAAGAAAAGACAGAGATTAAATATATGAGGTGTGATGTCATACAGTATGAAATCACAGGTCTAGCCTTAGGTCAGGTGATTGTTTGCACAGTCACATGCTGATCACATAATCAAGAAAAGAAAAGTGTTAATATGAAAAGTTTGAAAATATAGTGATATCATAATACTACTCCCTCTTTAGGACTTGTATTCCAGGCGAGTCACATAAGAACATGTTTCAGTGAATGTTTCATAAGGTTTAAATAGAGTTGCAAAGTCAGTAATTGATAGTCTGCAGAGTTTACAAGGTGCAGAAGGGTTTGGTGTGTGAAAGTCTTTGATGACATTAAGGGAATCTTGGAGATTGTCTAATGGTTCCCAAGTATGATTGATTTCATTGTATCTTTCCAATGTATCAAGTATTGGATTTTTTGTGGAATACTTTAGTAGCTACTAAAGTATCCTGGTACAGTATGAAATCCTAAGTAAGATATGCTTAGTAAGCTACCTGGTATGTAAGCAATAATTCCAACACTCCCCCTCAAACATGAGGAGCTGGATAAGCTACCAATAGTTGTCCTAAATAAAAGAAAAGTACTACCTGTAAAAGGTTATCAATGAAAAGGAATGAATTCTGTATGTATTGCAGCATCTTGTGCAAAATGTAGTCCATAGTATGTGTCCGATAGGTGCACATGCCAGTGGTTTCCTAAAATGGTAAGTTGCAGCTCAGTTAATTCTGTAGTGGCTGACCATCCATTTGCGATCTTGTTTTGTCGCTGACCACTGTGCTGCATTGTCCTTGGCATGGTTGGGGTGGTTCCGCAGAAATCTATGACCCTATAAAACATTATCAAGTTGTCTGATTCACCCAATAAGGTCTCAACACAATTGTGTGAGCTAGTAAGTCCGTTTTACCATTTGAATTTGACTGACTCTGTTAGATTGTGTGCAGTTTGAGTCAACCATGGCAATGTGGTGGATTTGTGCACTGGATAGATCATCTGGGGTATTTGGTGGGTGCTGTGGATGGCCTAGGTATGTTTGTCATATTATGTTTGCACCACTCAAGCTAACCCACTCGCTCTTCAGCTAGCGATCACGTTCCGACCCATTTCAAGTCATAGCATGCGCAGCTTATTGTGCCAACCTCCCGGCACCTTCTCCCATCATATCTGGCACCATCACCTTCATTTTGACACTCCGTTTCTCCCTCAACACCTTTCAATGTGCTCAACTTGACCAAATTGCCTCCTGGCGTGGTATCTGGACTTGACAACTTCAGATCATCAATGTGTTGGTCTCCATCACTCTCAGGGTTGCTCCCATTGATTTGGATGACGTTTGCAATGTTTAGGTGCACTAATTCACCTTCATTGTCTCCCAATGACCTCAATTCACCCAACTTACCTCCAAGAGCTTCTATTTGGTTCGATAGCTTCATTTCAACTTTGTGCCACTCTGGATCACTTCAAGACATCCTGGGTCGCTGTAGAGGTCTTCTGGTACAGCTGGCTTGCTGTCTGGTGTGCTCGGCTTGTCTTGAGCTGATTTTGGTGAGTTTTCACTCTCCCTTTGCTCTACACATTTGCGCTCACAATCTGATGTGTTTAGCAGCCTTGTCAGCTTCTTCCTGGAACTACCATCGCCTCCAAATGCTCCTGACATATTTGTCTTACTGCTGGTGGCTATGCCATTGCAGCTCACAAGATACACACACTCTCCCTCAAGCTTGATGTTTGGGGGATCACCTGCTTGCTGGGTTTGTTCAGACCATCTGTGAGGTGGTTTGGAAGGTGTAGGAGGTATGTCAGGTATGTCAGTGATGTTCTTCAAGTTGCGCTGACTGGTCATTTTAGATTTCATCATTAATTATGCTCAGACCTTCGGACTCCCCTTAACCCTATTGATTGACACCATTTGGCACATCACCACATTCTTCACCTCAAGCTGGGCCTTTCCATGCACTTTCTCTATTGGATTGCTGCTGGCTGTTGTGTCTGTGTGCTCGGGCGCAATGCTATCACTTTATCTGGTGATTTTGGCTGTTTCAGCTATCCCAGGTGTGCTGTGCCACTCCATTCACATGCAGTCTCATACACTCACATTTGCAACGTGCTGTGGGCCTGCACATGTGCTGGTTATATGCACACTGCTTCTGGGTGGCTTGACTATGTCATTATCTGCTGTTTTGCAACCATTTCCATGTGATTCATTCGTGTGTGGTAGTAGTGTCTGTACTGGCAGTATAGTAGACTGTACTGGAATTGGACTTGGTTTAACAAGTTCTGAGCCACTCGCCAGGGTCACGAGGCTTACACTGTCAGTCCATTAGTCTGTGATTTCTATATCTGGTCCCAAGGCTGTGGCTGCAGCTTCTTCATTAACTCTCCCACATGGTGTTTCACCCTTCTCACCTGCTCCTTTCTCCATTGTAGCATTTGTAGTCATCTCAAATAAAGCTTGCAAACTCTTGAACATTTCATGAGCAGTTATTGAGAGGCTGAGACTGCTGTGAACAGTTGGTGGGGTACTCATGACAATGAGGTACTGGGCCTCCGTGTTGCTGCACATCCATGCGGCTCTACCCCATGGGTCCTATGACTCGTTTGGCTTCATTTTGGTGCCATCTAGTTGTCCAAGTAAGTCTTGCACTGTTACCTGTGGAATACTTTAGTAGTCACTAAAGTATCCTGGTACAGTATGAAATCCTAAGTAAGGTATGCTTAGTAAGCTACCTGATATGTAAGCAATAATTTCAACATTTTTCTATTTTTCATTCTCAACCCAGTGATATAATCCACCTCAAACTGCTCATATTCTTCCTTGTCTACTTCAATTGCATCAGAGTGTAATATCTTCTGTCCAGAAAGGGTTTCACAATAGAGTTTAATACAACAAATATGTATTAACTGTGGGATGAATTCAGATAGAGTTGGGTAATTTGAGTTTAACAGCATTGGATAGGACCTCAAGGATTTTGCAAGGTCTGATCCATTTTTGTGTGAGTTTTTTTGCTGCATATGGAAGTTTTACCTTTTCTATTGAGAGCCACACCTATTGGCCTGTTTGATACTCCAGAGTGTCAGAACACTTCTTTTTGGTAATGTGCCTCATTCATTCTCTTGTTTGTTCTAGAGCCTGCTCTACTTCTTGATGGGATTTCCCAACTTCTGCTGCAAAGCCACTAAGATTTTCTTCAAAATCCAGTCTAGGGTTATAATTGCAAGTGATGGCAAAAGGAATAGTATCAGTGGCAGTCATAAGAGAGTTGTTGTGATGGAACTACACCATCTTGATCCAATCTGCCCAATCCCCTTGCTTCTTTGCTATACATATAGGCATGGAGATATTGTTCTAGATTTTGATTAATCTGTTCGGTTTGTCCATCTGTTTGGGGATGATAAGTGGTGGAGATCTTTTGAGAGATAGAGAGGAGTTTGCAGAGCTCTGTGGTGAACTCCAAAACAAACTGGGGTCCTCAATCTGAAATGACTCAAGAAGGAAGTTCATGTACACACCATATATTATCTCTAAATATAATAGCTAAGTCCTTGGAAGAAACTGTATTGCATGTGGGAATAAAAATGACTTCTTTTGGGAATCAGTCTATGATAATGCAAATAGTCATAAAAGAATGTGGTTTGGGTAAACTCATGATGAAATCTACTGATAGATCTTCCTATGGGTGCTTAGGGGTGGAAAGAGGAAGAAGTTTTCCTGCTGGTGCTTTTGACTTACCCTTCATGAAGGTGCATACTTGGCAGCTATCTACATATTGTTAAATGTCTTTTGTGACTCCTGGCCACAAGAAGTATTGAGTGAGAAGCTGTATAGTATGTGCTTGACCAGAATGGCCAGCAATAGGGGAATCATGGCAAATGTCCATAAGTTGCATACATAATGAGAGAGGAAAAAAACTTTGTTTTTGTTATTTTTGAAATATAGTTATCAGAATCAAAGGTGAAATCGCCAATTTCAGTTACTCCCTCTTTAAGAGAGGCTGCCTGAAGAGAATTGTAAAAGAAAGAATAAGTAGAAATATTGTTAATAAAAAGGTGAGGAGGTAAAACCGTAATGTTCATATTATGATTAGGAAGAGTGTCACCATGATCAGGGCAATGAGATAAAGCATTGGCTCTGCCGTTGCTACTTTCTGGTTTATAGACCATAATGTGATTGAATTCTTAAAGAAGCATGTGCTAGCAAGCTTATTAACCCAATAAGGTCTGTGGCTTCTTTTGGTATTCAAGATTCTTGTGATCTGTCCAGATCTCAAACCATACATAATCTATTAAACAATGATGCCATTTTTCCAGTGCCCTGATAACTGCATAGGATAATTGCACTCAGCACTGTCAAAGGAATAAGAAATAAAGGCACAGGGTCACCATAACCTATCCTCACAGAGAACCAATAAAATAGCTCCTGTGGCTATATCCGAAGCATTGGTTTTCACTCACATTTCTTGATCCCTATTAGGATACAGTGGCTCAAATAAGTGTCCCAATGTTTGGCTGTTTTGGAAAGAATTGATATTTGTAAGAGATCCAAAAGGAGTTAGCTCTAACCCTTGCAGGGTCATCAATAGCCCTAACCCTTGCCCTAAATATGAGTGCTTAGTCATGTGATCTGGTTGCCATGGCACTCAGATATAACCATATTAAAATGACAAATCATTGGGACACTTATTTGAGCAGCATTTCTATTTCAGAGTTTTAGTATTTAGTATGTCCCCCTGTGCCTTTATCATTGCATGC